>APFE030785913.1:75504-105468 GCA_000404065.3 Pinus taeda | reverse complement strand
TCCCCAGGTCATAAATGCAAGGAGCCCAAATTTTTTCAAATTGATGCCACTGACTACAGCTCAACAGAAGAAGATCCATCACTGGAGGAACATGAGCCACTAGAGGAAGACAACCAACAAGACAATGTCTCTGACGAACCAGTTATTTTGTTGCATGCTTTGGCAGGGATTTCTTCCCCTCAAACTCTCAAAATCAGAGGGTTTATTAAACATCGCCCAGTCGTAGTCTTGATTGATAGTGGAAGTACACATAATTTCATCCATCAAAAAGTCGCAGACACAGTGCATTGTTTTGTACGAGTAGTTTCTAAATTCCACGTTCAAATTGCAAATGGAGGCACAATGAAATGTGAAGGCCGTTGTGAAAATGTCAAACTTCAAATGGGGGATTATCAGTTGAAAACCCACATGTTTGCCATACACATGGGGGGTTGAGACATTGTCCTCAGCGCTGAATGGCTTCGCACTCTTGGGCCAATCACAATGGATTTCCAGGAGTTGTATATGAGTTTTGAGCAGAACAACCACACACATACCCTCCGTGGACTCCAGGAGGGAGCCCCCTCTATCATCAGCTCGGATAGGATGGAAAAATTGTTAAAAAAGGGTAATCATGGAGTTTTAGCTCAATTTAATGCCATCCAGGTAGTCGAAACCAAGCCGTCGCCAATTCATCCTGAGATGCAACAAATTTTAAATAAACATCTGCCGGTCTTTGACAAGCCTCAAGGGCTTCCACCCTTGCGAGGGGAACATGATCATAACATCACCTTGGTTCCAGGGGCCCAACCCCCAAATGTGCGCCCATACAGTTATCCGTTCACCCAAAAGAATGAAATAGAAAAAATCATCAAGGAAATTTTGGAAGCCGGTGTCATTCGTCCCAGCATCAGTCCTTATTCATCTCCATTGGTCATGGTGCTCAAGAAAGATGGGGAGTAGCGGATGTGTCCTGACTTCAGGGCACTCAATAAGTTGACAGTCAAAGATAAATTTCCCATCCCAGTGGTTGATGATTTGCTAGATGAACTCAATGGGGCTCAATTTTTCACGAAGCTGGATCTTCGCTCAGGCTACCACCAAATTCGCATGAAGGAAGTCAACATCCCCAAGACTTCTTTCAGAACTCATGAAGCCCACTATGAATTCCTCGTCATGCCATTTGGTCTTTGTAATGCCCCCTCTACTTTTTAGAGCCTTATGAACCACATTCTCAAACCATATCTTAGGAAATTTGTCCTTGTCTTCTTCAATGACACCCTCATCTATAGTTGCACTTGGGCCGCACATCTTCAGCATGTGGATCCACTCTTGCAACTGCTCTGCAAGCATAAATTATTTGTCAAGATGTACAAGTGTTCATTTGGCATGGCAAAGGTAGAGTATTTGGGCCATATTGTGGGGCGTGAGGGTGTCAAGGTGGACCCCAAAAAGATCCAAGCAATGCAGGAATGGCCTCAACCTAAGACCTTGAAGAGTTTGCGAGGATTTTTGGGTCTCACAGGCTATTATCATAAATTTATCCGCAACTATGGTCGCATAGCAAAACCCCTCACCCAACTCCTAAAGGAAAATTCATTCTTCTGGAATGAGGAAGCCCAATAGGCCTTTACAGCTCTAAAAAATGCCATGAGTTCCACTCCAGTTTTAGCACTACCTGACTTCACCAAATCTTTCGTCATTGAATGTGATGCTTCAGGTACAGGCATTGGGGCGGTTTTAATGCAGGAAGGGCGACCGTTGGCCTTCACAAGCCAACAACTTAGTGGGAGGGGAATTAGGGCCAATCTACCTACGAGAAGGAAATGATGGCCATCTTACATGTAGTAGACATCTGGCGACCTTATTTATTGGGGCGACATTTCCAAATCCGCACAAATCATCACAGTCTTAAATATTTTTTAGAGCAATGCCTATCCTCCCCACAAAAAAATAAATGGCTAGCCAAAATGCTGGGATATGATTATGAGATCATTTACAAGAAAGGGAAAGACAATAGGGTAGCAGATGCATTATCTCGCCAATTTGAGGAGGAAAATACCCTGCTAGCTATTTCCCTCCCCGTTCCAGAATGGATTGAAGAAGCTCGCAAGGAATGGTTTTCACACCCCGGGCTCTCCCAACTCATTTCTCAATTGCAGGCAGATCCAAATTCCACCAAGGGCTATTCGTGGCAGGATGATATTCTTCGCTACAAGGATAGAGTCATAATATCACCAACATCCACCTTCAAAAGTCGCATTTTGGCAGAATTGCACTTATCTCCCATTGCAGGACATTCGGGCTTTCAGAAGACGTATGCTCGCACCAGAAGATCATTTTTCTGGATAGACATGAAAAAGGACATCCTTACCTTCGTAACCGAATGCGATTTCTGTCAACGCCACAAAGGGGAAACAGTCAACCCACCAGGAACATTACAACCATTGCCCATTCCGGCATCAATTTGGAAGGAGGTTTCTATGGATTTCATTACAGGTCTTCCAAAGTTAGGGAACAAGTCAGTCATCATGGTGGTTGTGGACCGATTGTCGAAGTATGCTCATTTCTGCGCTCTTCCCCACCCGTTTACACCAACTTTGGTTGCTCAATCTTTCATGGATCAGATCTTCAAATTGCATGGCATGCCCACTTCTATTGTGTCCGACCACGACCCGATCTTCACCAGCAATTTTTGGCAGGAACTGTTCGGAATACAAGGCACTCAACTAAAACTCAGTACTTCTTATCATCTGCAAACAAATGGTCAAATCGAAGCCGTCAACAAATGTCTAGAAACCTACCTTAGGTGTTTCACTTCAGAAAAACAACACCTTTAGGTACAGTGGCTACCTTTGGCTGAATGGTGGTATAACACCAACTATTATGCCACCACCAAAATGACTCCCTATGAAGCAGTATATGGTCAAATCCCGGCTTCACCTACTTCGTATCTCAAGGGATGCTCAAAAGTCCAAGCAATGGATCAACTCCTACAACACCACGCAACCATGCTCGCCCATCTCAGAGAGAATCTTCATCAAGCTCAGAACCGCATGAAGCAATAGGTAGACCAGCATCGCTTAGAGCGCCAATTTCAAGAAGGGGATCAGGTCTTTTTACGGCTCCAACCATATAAGCAAACATCACTCAAAGACAAGGGGTGTCAGAAACTCTCTCCTAAATTCTACGGACCATATCAAGTACTTCAGCGCATTGGAGAACTGGCCTACAAGTTGGCTTTGCCACCTACTGCAAAAATCCATCCAGTTTTTCATGTCTCATGCCTCAAGAAAGTGACTGGGAACAATTGCCGAATTCAGACTAGTCTACCGGAATTGGACGAAGAAGGGTCCATCTGGCTTCAACCAGAACAGGTCCTCGACACACGAGTCAAGCAACTGCGCACCCGCATGATTAAGGAAGTCCAGGGTCCCACCCTAACCCCCTTATCTATGTAATGGGACCACGTCATAGTCAAGAGTCAATAAAGCCCATATTAATAATTGTAAGTGGTTAATCCGCAATTAATAACGGAACCACAGTTAGTTGCAAATGGGCCGTAGTATTAGATAGATGGTATTAGTAATACCGCAGTATTGGCTCCTGGTATTGCATGTATGGGTCATATATAAAGGATAGAAACTCCCTGCGAGGAGCATCGTGTCTTATTTTGTAATCGAGCTCTGCTCTATTGGAGGTTGCCCCCTCGAAGAGGCAAGTGAACATTACTTTCTGAATAATAAAATCATTGCTATTCTGTGTTCTATCTTTTCTTCGCATATTCTGTGTTCTGGGTATCTTTTCTTCGCATATTCTGTATTTGGGTATCATTTGCAGGTTAAGAGCATAACATTTCATCTAATTGGGACCAACATCCATGGCCATCTCTCGAACGTATATTTTCCACAAGACTCACCAAAAAAGATGGATCTATTGGACACACTCACAGCTCTCAATTTAGATAGGTGATTTCCCCTTTGGATTGGTGGCGGTGACTTTAATATGATCACAGCTTTGGAGGAAAAATCTGGAGGCAGATCGAAGCTAGAAGGTGACAACATTGGCTTCAAAGACTTCATCAACAGTAATCAGTTAATGGATCTTTAGACTTCCAATGGCATGTATACTTGGACCAATCCAACACATAGCTTCCAGGTTGAACCACAACACATAGCTTCCAGGTTGAACCACTTCCTTATATCAGATAATGCCATACATCTGGGTGGGGACATTCATGCCTCCATCATGCCCCATGTGGGCTCTGATCATTGGCCCATACTGCTTCAGTGGTCGCGTTCGGGCTCAAAGTGCAACAAACCTTTCCGCTTTGAGGCCTTCTGGTTCTCCCATCCCAACTTCAAAGAAGTAGTTAACGAGGCTTGGAAATCCTTCAATCCTCCGGCAGGAGCCAAGATGTTCCAATTCCAACAAAAACTAAAACATCTCAAACAAACTCTCAAATCATGGAATCAGAATCAGTTTGGTAACATCTTTGAACATCGGAAAGAGCTGGAGCAGCAAATGAACTCACTATAACAGAGAATTATCTTGGAGGGAAGAACAGACGAATATGTGCAACAAGAGAGGACCCTCATAACCAAGATCGAAGCACGAAGGTAGTAAGAAGAAATCCTGTGGCAACAAAAATCCAGAATAAGATGGCTAAAGGAGGGGGGGAAAAATACAATTTTTTTTCACAGATCCACGATTCAAAGAAGAATGCACAACAACATCACCTTCATAAATAATCGACAAGGGGAGAGATTAGAGGTGCATGAAGAAATGGAACAGGAATTCAAAGAGTGCTTTCAGGAGATTCTTCGGGAGCCGACGGGATGCAGGGATCAGGCCATTCGATCACTCATGCAGCATATCCCTAAACTAGTAATGGAGGATCACAAAAAAATGCTGCTCCAGCCCATCTCCAAACAGGAAGTGGAGGATGCCATGGCCCAACTTAAGGATGGCAAAGCGCTTGGACCCGATGGCTTCACAACCAACTTCTTTCATGCATTCTGGGAGCTAATAAACACAGAGGTCTGGGAGATAGTGGAAGAGTCAAGATCGATGCACTGGATCCTTCCTTCCCTAAATTCTACCTTCATAGCGCTCATTCCTAGAGTGGATGAACCCAACATGCCTGAAAAATACAGGCCCATAGCACTTTGTAATGTCATCTACAAATTAATATCCAAAGTCTTGGTGAACAGGCTTAAACCTCTTCTCCCTCTCCTCATTTTGCCAGAGCAGACCAGATAGGGCGCCATATAATGGATGGCATCATTCTCTCAAATGAAGTGATCCACTCTCTCAAGCTATTAAAAAAGCCAGGTATGATTCTCAAGCTAGACCTTTCCAAAGCCTTTGATAAACTTAGCTGGAACTATATACATCAAATGTTACTGGCATTTGGCTTCAGCGCTACTTGGTCTCGGTGGATCATGAACCTCATCTCTTCACCTAGCTTCTCCATCTTGCTTAATGGCTCACCTTCTGCACCCTTTCGCCCATCCTGAGGCATTCGAGAAGGTGACCCCCTTTCCCCTTTCCTCTTTGTTCTCATGGCTAAAGGCCTCAGTCGCCTCCTTCATTCTGCCATCTCCTCCCATTCCCTAAAGGGCATTTCTCTTCATGGTCTTCCCCCTATTTCCCATCAACAGTTTGTCGACGACACTATGCTTTTTGGCCACCCGTCTGCACAAGAGGCCTCAACCTTCAAAGCCTTGCTTAATCTCTTCTATGAAGCCTCAGGAACATCCATAAATGCCTCCAAGTCCCAGCTCTTCTTCTTCAACACTCCTACCTTGACCCAGAGGAACATCGCCAGGATTCTAGGCTTCCTAATAGCCGTGCTTCCTTCGAAATATTTGGGAGCTCCTTTGCTGGACTCTGCTATCAAACACGCCTCTTGGAGGAACCTCATTGACAAGCTAGAAACTAGACTCTCTTCTTGGACCTTCCGCTCGCTCAATATAGTTGGTAGGCTCATCCTCATCAAATCCATTCTCCAAGCTATGCCCCTTTATATTTTTTCTATATTGGTAGCTCCTAAATGGGTTCTCAAGAATATCTGCAATCTTCAAAGAAACTTTCTTTGGGGGTCCGCAGGACTCAACAGGAAATGGGCTCTTTTCAAATGGATGGAAGTCTGTCTACCAAGATCAGCTGGTGGGCTAGGCTTGAGGGATCCCCTTCACAACAATAATACAATGGGAGCCCGATCCTAGTGGAACTGGATTTCCAAACCGCACATTCCTTGGGAACGTCTCTGGCAGGTCAAATATGCGCCAGGCAGTCAGTGGGACGATCTCATCAGAATCAGCACAACAACTCCTGGCTCGTTGATCTGGAATGCCGCAAAGAAACATAGTGCCTTTATTCAAGCACATAGTTTTTGGGAGATCCATTCGGGCACTACAGCTAGATTCTGGGAGGACTCTTGGCAACAACTCCCAAAACTAGCCTCTCTCTTCTACAAACCTAACTGGCAAGATTCTATGCAGAAAATTAATCAAATCCGTGTGCATCAGTTTTGGCAACAACAATCCCCTCAAGATTTTCAACTCTGGAGATCAGCCAGTACCTGGCAGGCCAATTGGCAGGGGGAAACATATGAAGAGATCGATCAGGAGCTAAAACTCAGAAAAATTAAACACTTTGATTAAAAGGACAAATTGCGATGGGGACACACTCCAAAAGGCATGTTCACTACCAAGGAAGCATATCAACTCCTCTATCAACCCATGCAAACAGTAAAGGATCAGATTTGGGCTCAGATTTGGCAACCTAATTTATGGCCTAAGGTTTCCACTTTTCTATGGCCTTTGAGCAAGCAGCGAATCCTCACTTGGGATAATCTTCAAAGGCGGGGATTTAATGGACCATCCATATGTCCCAATTGCAACCTCAATTCAGAAACCATCCTGCATCTTCTGGACACCTGCCCACTTCAGTACCGTTTTGGGAGAGAATTGGTCAATGCAATAAAAGAACGGGCAAATGGGTGGGAGACATCACAGACAGTATCAGAAACTGGCCAAGGCATCCTTTCCAAAGCCTTCTTCTCAACTCCCTTTGGAGCCTCATTCCGGGCTTTGTCTATTGGATTCTGTGGAAGGAGAGAAATAATAGAATCTTCAACAATAGTAGTAAGCCTCTTGACACACTATGGCTCCTACTCAAACAAAATCTGCAAGAAACTCTTGCTCTAAGACAATGGAAAGACTCGGACTTGCCAGAATCGCCTCAAGAACGCCTCATCTTGAGAGATTGGAACTTGGACCTTACTTTTTTAGCTCAAGTCAAGTCTAGTCTCCCTATCAGCATTGCTTCTCCCCTCAGTTGGTCTCCCCCGGCTTCCCACTCTTACAAATTGAACTTCGATGGGGTTGCTAAGGGTAACCCAGGGCCATTTGGCTACGACAGAGTCTTCAGAAACGTAGTGGGTTCAGTACTGCACATATATCGTGGGTCAATTGGCAAAGACACCAACAACGCTGCAGAACTTGAAGGTTTATGGAAAGGCCTATGTATAACAAAAAAGGAAAACTTTTTCCCTCTTGAGGTAAAAGGGGATTCTCAAATATTAATAGCAGCAGCCACAAGAATTCACTTAGGCACCGCAGCAGCAAAGATAGCCTCGAGTTGGCGGCTTCTTAGCAGATTGGAACAAATTGAGGAATGGCTCAGAACTTCTAGGAGCATTACCTTCAAACATATTTGACGATCGGCCAACAAGGTAGCAAACATATTGGCTAATCAGGGAGTCATTCAGTAGCTCCCATTTTTCTCAGGCCCTTTAAGCAACTCAAATGATGCACAACTCAATCAAGAATGCACTTCTCTGGTGCAACAGGATTTATCACCCCCGGATGCGGGTGCATAATTCCGAGAGCAGTACGTTGGCGGCGAGAGAGGTGGGTGCGTGGCTCATCACAAACGCCAGCCAGCATCGCATGAATTTAGATTTAATGTTGAAGACCATCAACTTAAATGCTGCATTAACGCAACACACTCCCTCTCGCCTGCGTGCTAGTATATTGGTAATGATGCTCGGCTTGTTATTCACTCCTCCCTGGCGCTTATGCTGGTTCGGCACGGTGGACGATAGTCCAGGGTATGGTCTGTCTCTATACAAGGGCTTTCCTGCTTCAAACAATCCTTTCTGCATCCTCCTTAGTCGCCCCCTCTCAGTCCCCTCTAAGGCGGTTTGCTTTGTTCCTCCAGCTTTCACAAAAATGCCAAGACTGCGCTCAAGGATGAGCTGCAGAAGAGGCAGCTCCCAAGGCCGAGTCTCCCGCCAGCCCTCCTCCACAACCTCGGACCCTTCCTCTGAGGCTTCAGATTTCTGTTTTGACAGATATGGGTTGCGGGCAAGTCCTCACCGAAGTGCGCTCCTACCATTCCAATGCTCATACCGCTCGCTTCCGCATCCCCTGCACTACGGGCAATTCCACCTTCATTGTGACTGTTACTGTAGAGTTGTGTGAGGATTCTATGGGTTTGGAGGCGGTCATTCCAGAGGATCCTTTGGAATTGAGGATGGAAGATCAGATTGAATCTACGCAGAATGCGTCCACTCAGAGAATGGTTTTAGGCGGCTTTGCCACTCTGGATTCGACCATCCATGCTGGTCCGAGCGCACCTGAAGGTGGTCCATCAAGTAAAGAGGGCCAACCCTTTGAGTTTGAAGACCCAGACCAATTCGGCTGCCGCATTGTCGAAGAATCGCCTCCAACATAGCATGAAGACTGAACAGGTTTGCACCTTCTGGTTTTTTTGTTCAACTGCAGAAAGAAGTCGCTCGATCCCTTCAGGAGTCATAGTCACTTCATGTTTTTAGTTCTCAGAATCAGGGTGTTTTTTAATTTTTGACTCGCCGGTTTCCCCTGTGTGGGTGGCATTTTCCTATTTCCATGGCCATTATATTGGCTCAATCTGTCTATGGGTTACTGCCTTGATAGCAAATGTGCTGTTCTTTTAATATGTCCCAGTTTTCAGTTACAGTTTACATAGATCTCAAGTCTCAAAACAGGTCATCATGCTGGTCTTATGGACAGTTTTTCAGGTGATTTTTGTAAGAATGCCAACTTATGGGCTAGCACTCTGGAGGCCTTTTCCTCTCTGTAACCATATTTTTGTATCAATATAGGAGTAGACAAATTCAGAAAAAAATATTAAATAAATAAATACTAAAAATATATTAATATTAATAATAATATTATAATTAATAATTAATATTAATAGTTAATAGTTAAATAATATTAATGTTAATGTATTAATAATAATTAATAATTAAAAGCTAATAATAATTATTAATTAGTTAATAATTAATATTTAATATCAAATCTTAATAATTACTACTAAAAGATTAATGTTTTATTGAATTGAGGCTTCTGTGATCCATATAGTTGTAATAAGAAGTTCGGCATAAATCACATGTAGAAAGACCTTTGTCGACGCGTTTCGAACCAACCAGTGTGGTTCATCGTCAGGACAAGTTGAAGAAACAAATCCAGCTTTGCATGTTAAATAGTCTAAGCAGAGCCTCCAACGACTATCTTAACCAACGGCTAATTTTGACTTAGGGACCAGAGTCAAAAAGTCAAAGTTATATTCTTTGACTATACCTTTAAAAATATATATAAAAATTATTATAAATAAAATAATTTTAATAGGTGCTTACGTTAATAGTTAGTTAAAAATGTATTATTTAATAATTAAAATTATAAGTTATTAGAAATATTCAGTTATAGGAAGGCCTTTCTTTTAATAACAATATATATAGGGTATTTTTAAGATAATAGTTAGTTAGAATATAATATACAAAGAAATAATAAGTCAAAAATAAAATAAATAAATAAAAAATAAATAAACAAAAAAAATAAAAAATAAAAAAATAAAATAAATAAATAATAAACAAATAATAAAAAATAAATAAAATAAAAAAAATATATAAAAAGAATTAGAACGTAGCCTAGTAAAGGTAAGTTAGTTGAAAAAAAAAAATAAAAAAATAAAAAAAAAAAAATAAAAGTAAAAAAATAAACAAATAAATAATAGATAAATATAAAAAAATATAATTAAGAAAATGCTAGTAAAGGTAAAAGTAGTTGAAAAAAAGAATAAATAAATAAATAAAATAAAATAAAAATAAAAGTAAGATAAAATAAATGAATAATTAAATAAAATAAAAATAAAAAAAATAATTAATTAAAAAAAAAAAAAAAAAAAGTAGAAAGAACGCCACAAAATAAAAAGAAGGAAGGGACAGGAAAAGACCTAAAAAACCAGAGAGCAAGAAAGAATAAACCCTAGAGGAAGGAAGGTTCAGGGGGACAACGAAGCTAGAAAAGATTAAAACGAGGGGGGGGGGAGAAAAAGAAAGACTAAGACGAAAGGGCAGGGATCCAACAGCTACTGATCTTCCAGCCGTCATCTCTATTGAGATTGTTAGGCCTTCTTTCAATCCCAATAGCTTCCCTGAATTTACGATGATGGAACTGTGCAACTTTGGCAACAACCTTGGCCTCCTTTATACAAACCTGATGCTTGGTCTTTTCCACATGCTCTGCTAACGCTGAAGACTTGGTTTTCCCATGTCTTAGGTCAGCTACATGTTCGCTGATCCTCTGATGGATGGAGCGCCCTGTTTCCCCGATATAGGGCATCCCACAAGAACAAGGGATCAAGTAGACACCCTTCATTTCCTTAGGGTCAACGGGATCTTTCACCGATTGGAGGGACTTACGAATGGTGTTGAGGGGCCTAAAGGTTGGGGAATATCATACCTCTTAAGGATCCGAGCAATTTTGTCTGTGGTTCGTTGAACATAGGGAATATGGACACCTAGTCAGCGCTCCTTCGGTTCTTTATTAATTAACGCATTTTTAGAGGCTTTAAGGAAAGCCTTCTAACCTAGGCGCCTACTATAGCAATTCTCCATAAAGACATTAAGGAGATGGGATCTCTCCTTATCAAAGTTCTTATCATCAGAAATCCTAAGGGCACGAGTAGCGAGGGTGTTAAGAACACCTATCTTTTGAGCAGGGAAATGATGGGAATCGACATGAAAATATTGATCAGTATGCGATTTCTTCCGGAATACTCAGTGGGAGAGCGAACCATCCATATTATTAGATATAAGAATATCCAGGAAAGGGAGGCAACCATTGACCTCTTTTTCCATGGTGAACTTAATGGCAGAGGACTGACAGTTGAGCTGATTGAAGAAGTGATCCAGCTCCTCTTGGCCATGGGACCAGATGACATTAGTGTCATCTACATACCTTTTCCAGAGCTTGGGAAGGAGACGAGCCGAGGCTAAAGCTTTGGCTTCGAAATCTTCCATAAAAAGATTCGCAACAATAGGGGAAAGGGGGGAACCCATGGCAACACCACAGGTTTGTTCAAAGAACTCACCCTTGAAACAAAAGAAAGTGGAAGTGAGACAGATCTCAACAGATGCGGGGTATCGAGATATGTTAGGCGATAGATCACTTCCAAGGCCTCCTTTATAGGGATGCAAGTATAAAGGGAGACCACATCAAAGCTGACGAGAATGTCATCAGGGTCAAGTTTAATATCCTTAAGCTCCTTAATGAAGGATGCAGAGTCTTTCACGAAGGACTCAGTGCGGCCAACCAGGGGCTTAAGTTTCAGGGCAAGGAACTTAGCTAGAAGGTAGGTTGGACCACCAATGGTGTTGACGATAGGCCTCAGAGGGGCCCCTTCTTTGTGAATCTTGGGTAACCCATAGATCCTAGGAGTAATGGAACAACTCTCAATGAGTTTGTGGCACAGAGAACTCACAGAGATACTAGACTTGATGGCGAGAGCCACTGTCTTTGAAATCTTCTTCGGAGGGTTCTTAGGCAGTTTTTTATAAATTCCACTATTGAAAAGATGATCTAACATATTCTTACGGTAATCATCCTTGTTAAGGATGAACGTAGCCCCTCCTTTGTCAGCGTTCAGAACAACAATATCTTTGTTTTGATTTAAGGATTTTAGGGCAAAGAATTCCTCCTTGTTGAGGTTCTTCCGAGGGGACTTAGCCTTTCTAAGGATGACAACACAATCCTGCCTAATAGTGTCCTTGATATTATCCAGAAGATCTCTAATCCTGTATTCCACGTCGCAAATAATGTCATCCACCGGGATTTTTCTAGGGGCAAGGGCAAAGTTTAAACCTTTGCCTAAAAGACTAAAAACAGAAGGAGAAAAAGAAAAGCTAGATAGGTTAACCACTCTCTTATTCCGGGAAGAAGGGGGAAGAATAACCTGGTCCACATTCAAAACCTCATTGCTTTGGTTACCAATATTACTATCAACGCTAATGTTATTGTTAAAAGATTCTTTGTCATCATGGTATAAAATATTATTATTAATGCCATATAAATTGTTATTTTCATTAATATTATTCGAAACATTATTATCCAAAACATTATTATTATTCTCATGCATAATATTATGATTATATGAATTATTATATTATTATTCTACGAATATTATAAAATTATAATAATTATATTATGCAAAAAAGGTATTAGTATTATTATAATAATATAATATTATTCAAATTATATAACTTATTATTGTTAATAATATTATTGTTATTATCATTATAATACTTATTATAAATCGAATATGGACAACCAACGCAAGACCGAGAATTGATACTAGCTGGCCTCCTGCACGCGGAGATCTGAAGCAAACCCTGATCGCTCGAAGTAGAAACAACACCTTCTCCCTGGTCAGCAACGCCACTCCTCTTGGAAAACGAGCAACTTGTGCACTAGCTGAATCGGAGAACCGTGAGCGAGGTTCTGCAGAAAACCCTGATCACGTGAAGGAGACACCAAACTTTCTCCCAGGTTAGCAACACTACCACGACGCCTATGCTGGATCGGACAACCTGGGGGAGCTGACAACCAAGGAACAGAAGTGCAGACGTTCTTGTTTGCTGCCAACGAGATCTGATCAGTCAAATAAAGTAGCTTGGACGAGCCAGATCTCTGGTTGATGGGTTGACCAGGAGAAACTGGGAGCACGCTAGAACCATCTGAATGATCTGCTATACAAACCGATAACGGGGCAGGCCTACATCTGCAAACTAAAGACGTAATGCATGGAGCAGGCTACTTGGAAGATGGCGCAAGTACAACAGAGCGCTCCCCAGAGACCTCTTGACATGCTAGGGGCGAGGAGGAAGATCCAATCGAAGGAATGGAAGAAACCCAAGACCGGAGGGTCGATATTTGAAAAGCAGAAATGCGGCTAAGGGAAACGTCATTCACTGCTCAACCTCTCACAGATTTCTGAGCTAATATCTGAAACTTTTCAGCTTGCTTTTTTCCCCTAATCTCCTCCAAACACAACGATTTTAATGCAGAGCATGCATCTATTTTGGACCACAGGGAGGGGGAGATCAAGTACGAAAGTTCCAAGTGCAAACCTAGAAGATCTTGAGAGAATCGACAGAGGTCTCTTCTGACCCTATTAATTTCAGATCTCAAAAGCGCTAAACTGGCTTTTAAGAACACCCCATGGTTAGAAGGAGTGTGGAGGCGATGGCTGATTTGAGTGAAGACCGGGATAACCGTGGAATCCCTGCATCTTTTTAGAAAAGCTAGATCTGACTTCAACTTCGAGACCTGCAAGCGTGCCCGTTCAAAATGATGAACCTTAGAAGCAATGGCTTTACCGTGCAGGGAATCAATTATTGAATTGAGGCTTCTGTGATCCATAATAGTTGTAATAAGAACTTCGGCGTAAATCACATGTAGAATGACCTTTGTCGACGCGTTTTGAACCAACCAATGTGGTTCATCGTCAGGACAAGTTTATTTAATTAATAGATTTATTAATAGTTTATTTAATTAATAGATTTATTAATAGTTTATTTAATTTATAGAATTTATTAATAGGACATAGTAAATAATAAATAATAACATTTCATAATAATAATTAATGATAATAGTAGTAGCTATTATCACAATTATTATTGTAAGTTATAATTCATACCTAATAGTATTGAAAATTAATATTATGGAGAGTAATAGTGAAAGTAAAGCTACTAACTACTAATTGCTAGAATAGGAGAGAGAAATCTACCCTTTTATC
Source organism: Pinus taeda (assembly GCA_000404065.3). Lineage (NCBI taxonomy): Eukaryota > Viridiplantae > Streptophyta > Pinopsida > Pinales > Pinaceae > Pinus > Pinus taeda. The sequence continues at coordinate 91,362 of APFE030785913.1, read as the reverse complement.
GCTATACCTAAGATGTACCGATCCTAATTTCTCTGATCAAGGGAAGCCAACGTCCACTAAACTCAATGCCACTGTCCCTATTGAGGTTATGTGGATGTTTGATAATCTCAAGAGCTTCTAAGACATGTTGAAAATTTACCCTAGAAAAAAAAAGGTGTTATTATAACATCAACACTTTTTCGTTTTTAGCACTCTTTTTAATGTTTTTACGGGGTTTTTTGGGCCAGATTTCCCGTTTTGAGTTTATAGTTCCCGTTTCAAAGTTTACATTGTTTCTTGTTGTTGTTGACAATTTCTTTTATATAGGGCTTGATCTTTTAATGTAGATCTTGATCCATTTTCTTTGATATCCTTCAACCTGCTTTGATGTCCTTCTTGAAGCTTGATCCTTGAATGTCTCTTTGATGTCCTTCCTTTGAATTCAACACCTTAGCTCCGATACCGTGTTGAAGAATCTAGGGAAAATGGGGTTAATGAGATTCTTCTCTTCATGATAACTATTTGTGAGGTTCTTTTAACTTTTATATCTTATTATTAGAGTGTGACTGCTTAGTTCATCAAATAGTTACAAAAAAAAGAGACAAGAACATAAGATGTTGGCTTTCTGCTAGGGCCAAAACCTCTCACTCTTTGAGAGGAAAACCCACACAAAATTATTCTTATAGAGATTCCAATTGACGAATACCAAGACCATGACCCTTGACCTATTAAGCCACTCCAAGACGAAGACACCAACCCTCTTGTTTGTCACTACTGTGATCATCATCACCACTGCTGCTACATCAAAGTCATTATTATTGCATCGTTGAGGTCATCATAACTTCACTGAGATTATCTCTGTACATTCACTGAGATCATCTCTGTACCTTCACTGAGATCATCACCATAATATTGAGATATGTATATGTATATGAGAGCTGCACTGAGATCCTTTTCTTGATCAAGACTTTGTAACTCTGTCTTCATCAAACTCGTGAATGAGACTGAGATCATGACTGTGTCCAGATTGTATGCCGAACTAAAGAGTGTCACTGTGAGATCTGTTCATCACATATATGTCGAGATTGAGTGTGCTAATGTGGGGTCATCGAGATCCTTTTCATCATAATTATGCTGAGACAATAACTATGCCTAGATAGAATGCTGAGAGTGTATTACTGAGAGATCACCAAGACAGTGATCATGAGGAGGCCGAGACAGAGAGATACTTGTCACTGTAATTACCTATCCCAGTTGCAGAGACATAGGAAATCTATACTCTTGTAATGCAGATCTCAGACCTTATATCCATTTAAAGATTGCAAAGAATCTGAGCTCTATAACTTGTCCTTTTGTGAAGACCCTCGGTGGGTATTTATATTAGTTCGACCCACATATTGAGCTGACATGATAGTGTGAAGAGATGTGTCCTTTTATGCAAGCCGACATGATTGTATTTAATTCGATTTGCTGGCCTACGTCTTCAAGAGGGATTGTGCTTGTCTTTGGAGGGCTGTTAGACATTTCTATAGACTTGTATACATCGAACATAGGATCAAGAAGAGCTCTTCATACATGACATTGACTCTTTGACTTACTAATAAATCCTAAGGCTCTCAATGGGAGCCATTAATAAATAAACCTCTTTCTCATGAAACCCATGTAGCAAGGCATACAAAAAATCTTTTTTGTCCTATTTATTACACCATTTACATCAGTCATAATTACATATCCACCGAACCTAGTTACACTTTCTTCAACAACACAAGCTCAACCTAGTAGCTAAATCCCATGTAAATATGGTCAAAAATCATGACCGGGGGAGAAATCCAGGCCTTAATGCTCACTGAGCCAATCACCCCAGAAAAATTCCATGGATTCCAAGTCAAACCCTATAACCAAGGGAGAAATCTAGTCTTTGATGCTTACTTAGTCAATCTCCCTAGTGAAACTCCATGGCTTCCAGGTCAAACCCCATGACCAAGAGAACAATCTAGGCCCATAAATGCTACAACATGAACACACCCTCTCACCAAGGAAGGGATTCTCAACAACTCCAAGCCTAACCCTGAAGTAAATGAACTTCATCTAGGGCAAAGGCTTTGTAAGAATATCAACAACCTACTCATTAGTAGAGACGTGTTCGAGCCTCACTGCTCCCTTTTGAATAATTCTTCGGCTGTAGTGTTATTTGATCTCGATGTTCTTCGACCTATCATGGAAAATTGGGTTCTTAGAAAGCTTCATACAACTTTGTTTGTCACAATATATCATGGTCGATTCCAGCATAATATCAAACAATCATGCGAGTAACTTTCGAAGCCATACCGCTTCACAACTCGCTAAACAAGCAACAATATATTCAGCTTCAACAATTCTAAGTGTAATAGACGGTTGCTTCTTGCTCATCCAAGATATCATAGCGAAGCCCAAATTGAAACATCTTGAAGTGCTATTTCTATCTTCAATATTTCCAGCCCAATCTGAGTCAGTGAATCCATGTAGATGTAGTACACCATTTGATACATATCTCAATTTATAATTAATAGTGCCTCACAGATATCTCAATATATGTTTTGTTGCAATACAATGTACATGGCTATGTTCCACCAAGAACTAATTCAAAGTGTCCAATGCATAGAAAATATGAAGATTGGTGTTAAGCAAATAGTTTAATGAGTCAATCAAATGATGATACATAGAGGGCTCAACCAAATAAGAATCAGAGTCCTGCAACTTCTTCAAGTTAGTCACCGGAGTATCCATGGATTTGTAGTCCATCATCCCAAATCTTTGAAGGATCTTAACAATATACTTTCCTTGACCAATGAAAGTTTCACGTTGCTCTTGCCACACTTCTAATACCAAGTAGTAATGCATTAAATCATGATCCTTCATTTCAATTTCAGAAATCATCTCCCTCTTACACTAGACAATGAGGTCCTTTGCTCTTGTCAGCAACATGTCATCAACATATAGTTTCAAAATCACAAGCTCATCTTTAACAATTCTGAAGTATAAGTTTGGATCAACATCACTTTTATTAAAACCAAGACTCATCAAATATCCATCAATCCGAGAGTACTAAGCTCGAGGTGCCTGATTGAGTCCGTACAAAGGTTTCTTCAATTTGAAAACATGAGTCTCCCTCTCATGAACCTCAAAACCTTGAGGTTGTTCTATATACACTTCCTCCTCAATCACTCCATTGAGAAAAGTGGTTTTGACATGCATTGGATGTAATTTCCAACTTGCAATAGAAGAAATAACAATAATAGATCTAATGGAAGTGTACCTGGAAATTGGAGCAAATGTGTCTTCATAATCCTCTCCCTCTTTTTGGGAGAACCCTCTAGCCATGGATCTTGCTTTGTACTTGTCTATACTACCATCAATTGCATGCTTGACCTTGTATATCAACTTGGAAGTCACCATTGACTTCCCTTTAGGTCTCGACACATTTTTCCTTACATCGTTCTTCATAATAGATTGGTATTCTTATAACATAGAATATTTCCAAACTTGCTTACCTGCTACTTCTTCATAGTTAGATGACTCAGACTCAATTATCTTACTCATCAATGCTACATATCTTGAGAATTTCTTAACACATTTGGATTCCTTGAAATTCCCACGAGGACTTGATGTTCTTTCAAGCCAAGACGACCTCTTCCTGATTTCTGGTACAATGACCCTTGGTGGGTCCACAAGTTCATTTGGTCCTTCAGGTTGATCAAGAGGATGATCCACATGTTCTAAACCCACATTCTTGGGAGATTCTTTCTCCTCATCATCGGTATCCAAGTGTGATCCTTTGGACTTACAGAAGGAAATCTCAATGAAAGTAACATAGTACAGAAAACCACCAAGAATTTTACAAACATGGGTCCACACACATCAAAATTTCCTTTGGACCTACTCTCACTGCTTGGAAATGGTCCTATGGTATTCTTTCCAAGTGAACTCCCTTTGGAAACTCCTTCATGTTCAACCTTGATTTATGGAAAACTTGTAACAATTTCTCTCATTCTAGTCAAGGCTTTGTAGGGAATGTGAGCATATTTCCGGTGCCCTGATTGACAAAGATCAATGTCTTTATGTATCAATGCTTGAATGATTGTCCGAGGAGCCTAATGAGGCTCATCAATAGGTAAACTATATGGGTCACAATGCCACTCTCCAACTTATCAAAATTGACTTTTCTCACATTTATTTACATATTTTGTTATATTTTGGTTAGTGAGAAGGGTGAAGGTGAGTTACTATGTCATGTGGCCTAATATGTATTAAATGCAGGAATTGGCACTGTTTTGGGTTGAATTAAGTGCAGGAACTCGAAGTGGGAAAGAAAGAAATATTTTAGGAGATTTGTCTCCCTCCTTAACTCCTCAAATCATTCGCAAATTCCTCCACCATGTCTCATCAGCTCAGAGTTACTAGCAGCCAAGCAAGTCAAGTCCATTAGCAGCCAAGCCAATGACCGTTAAGAGTAAGTCATTATCGAGTTAGAGATACAAGTCTCCCTATTTTCTAGGGAGATGTTGGGAGATCCAGTTTTGTATAAATAAGAGAGCTAAGGGACTCATTAGGATTTGATTTTTTGTTGTAACCAAGAGGCCATTTTGAGCTAAGACATTGTGATTGTTATTGTTATGTTGTATTTGAAATTTTGATGATAATGATAAATTCTACCTTAATCCAACATTGAGTTGACTCAGAGGGCTGAAGCTCTTGGGTTAGGGCTCAACCCTAGTAGCATAAGTTCATCTTTTTGTATATGAATTCTTAGACTAAAATGATAGTTAGCTGTTGAAGTTTATTTATGTTTTTTTTAGCTTAACAAGTATTTGAATTATTCCTTAACTTAGTTTCCATTAGTTTGAAGACGTAAATCAGTGGTGCAGTATTGTAGGAAAATACTTCAGCAAATCTTGTGATAGTGCCCTCTATCTCATCTCCCTCATGGGATCATGATTAGAGGGCCCCACTCTCACAACCCCAAAAACATAGTTTGTCTTTTGGTCATTGCATAACTTAGGGTTCATACTTAGCTAGATCACTGTTTATGATTTCTTGAAGGCACTTGTAGTTGTTATCATGTTTCCTTAAGTTTTTTGTAGCTTATAAGGCATTCCATTTCATAGATCTATTCCTTAACAATAGATAAATCAACTTTCTGAAATTCAATTCATCTTTTACATGTTGGCATGTAGTGACGCATAAATGAAAAGAAAAACAGGTTTTCTTGCAGGGATTGTTGATCTGCGGGGAGGAACTCATCCAACCAGCTTCACCTAGGTCCTCTCCACCTTCTGCCAAGGCATACCAACCCATAGTCTGAACCTTTATTTTACAGCCATCATGAGAAAGCCACCTTAGGAAAATCCAACCTCCTTGGAGTGTTGGGCTTAGTCTTAGGTAATGTGCACCTTCCCTAAACCTTCTAGCACCATCATACATCTCTCCAACATCTCATCTCACTTTTATTTCCCCCTAAGACCTTTTGCTACCTTCCTATAGAAAACTAGGACATCTTGTAGCAGATCAGGACATCCTGTAGCAGTTTCCTATAGCAGCTACAAGATCTCTTGTAGCAGCTTGTTTGACCCTGTTTTGACCAAAGATTAACATAGTTCTTTTCTGCAAGTAATTCGTGTCATTTCCTATCTAGATTATTTATGGAATTTCATCGCATTTACCATTTAGTAACTTTCATTTCCTAAATAGGCAAGCATTTACTTTCCTACATTAGAAATATCTTTACATTCACTATCAGTAGTTAGACTCCTTCTAGTCAATAGAATACTGGTATGGAACCCTAGTGGTCTAGCACCCTAGTTAAGAACTGACATGAGTAGAATGTTGAATCTATTGTGTATATAGCACTGTCACCTCTAAGTTTGTACTAAACCTCGGGTTGATAAAGTAAAGTTGGTAGTCCTAGGAGTTACAACATCCTTGCTGCAATACTGAGGCTCATCAATTTTTGGCGTGCTGGGGAGGTGTCTAGGTAGATGTAATTTATGGTTTTCTTTCTAAATTTCATTCAGTAGGTTGATGTTAGCCTTCTTTCCTTTCTATTTTGCAATTAACTCTGAAAAACACATAAAAGGAAAAAAATTCTTTCATGTTTCTTAAGAGTAGAGACTATTTAGGGAAATTTTTCCGGAATACCCCCACACCATCAGACAGTCAACCTTCCCTGTTCTCCAATGGCTGTCATCTTCCCTCTCTGACTGTAGGGGAGTTAAAAGACTCATTAAGTGAGAAATAAAAGATCTTTGAAGAGCCTATTTGGGAAAAAGAAGAAGAAACCATTCCATACACTTACACCATGGTTGAAAACAAAAATAGGACTGAAAACATAAATGAGGGTGCTTTCCCCATTAGAGAGACTAATGGAGATGCTAGGATGAAAAACATAAGCCCCTATTCCCTTCCTCACTTCCATGGCTTGACCTCAGAATACCTTGATACCTTTTTGTTTGAGTTTGCTATCATCTGCAAAACTTATGATTATACCTCTGATGACCAGAAGTTGAAGTTGTTCCCATCCACCCTTAAGGATGCAACCTTGCGCTGGTTCATGGGTTTACCTAGGGACAACATTACTACCTGGCTCAAATGAAATAATCCTTGAATGAAAAGTATAGGGGCTACTGTAGGTCAAAGGAAAACAAAGAGGAAATCTTTAGAATGACCTTGGGACATCATGAATCCTTAGAGGATTATGAGGAAAGGTTCTAACTCAGATACAAAAGGGACAGATGCACCCTTGATCCTGAATCACTCAAGTTAGTATTGATTAGAGGGAACATAGAAGATATCCTAGAAACCCTAAACATGTTGTCTGGAGGGGACATATATCATTTATCTTATGATGATATCAAGACAATTTTCAAAAATAATTCTAGGGCCGTGAGAAAGAAGGGTAGGTCCAGTCAAGATTTGGCCAGTTCCTCTTCCTCCAACACATCTATCAATAGTGAAATGTTAGGATATTCCGACACGTAGGAATAGTTAAGTATAACTTGGTCTAGTATAGAGTTAGGTAAAGTGTGTTTCTTTACTATGTACATTTGTAACTTACAATCCGACGGTCACGATATGTAGTGATCTGACGGTTCATTCTCTCTCGGTATACAGAACTTGATCGTGGCTTGACACCTGATGGTCCATGAATTCTATTAAAGCGCATGGAGGTCATTTGTAGGTTCACCATGCATGAGAGAAGCTTATGTAAATTTTCATTCTTTTATTAATAAATTGCCTGTAGTAGCCACGTTGGCGCAGACCGTGGATTGTTTCCCTCTCTGAGGGTTTTAACCACGTCAAAATAATGGTGTATTGATCTGTGATCTGTTTGTGAGCGGCGTCCTTTTGGTGTTCTGTCTGAGGAACTTACCCTGTAAATTCCTACATGGTATCGGAGCTATTTGAGGGCCGCGTCCGTTGTTGATCCAAATCTGAAGCTGGTAGAACTGCATGCGACTGCCATCTCCTAGATCGACTGTTTTTGATTGCTTTTGGGCCGAGAGGCCTGTAAATTCCTACATGAAATTGGAAACATGTTGGAATACATTAAAAGTGAAATTTTTCATACCCTTGCTCTGAAAATGGACACCATGCAGATCAAGAGGAAGTAGGAGGAAGTAGGAGGAAGCATAGAGAGCCTTAGCTGTCTTTTTCCCTAGATGCACCAGATGACACCCTAGAAACGAATCTCCATTGAATGTTATAGAAGTATTCTCAGTCTGTGAGGAAAACCACTTCATAGATAAGTTCCCTTCTTTGCCTGGATTGAAAGTTGTATATCAAGGAACTGAAGGTGGGGATGACAAAATCTATTATATCAACCAAAGGAGGCCTCAAGGACCTAGACCATACCAGCAGAGCATGTAAGGGGCATCCTATTCATATTACAATCCCAATCATAATGAATCCCTTACCCCTTGGCATTCTCCTTCTCATCCTTCATGGTCACACCTTCTCCTTGGTCATATATACCTCAATATCCTACCCAACCAGCCAATCAGTCATTTCAACCATATGCTCCCCCAAATCCTCAGTGGAATACCCCATCATAGAGGCGGAGGCCCCCATTCAACCAATCTCTAGCCTTACTGCCTTCACCTCCATCTCAACCACAACTCCTTCATCCTGCTCGATCTAATAAACCTTAGATGCATGCTCAACCAAATCCAAACCCGAACAACGAACATGCACAACATTTCTATAGCGGAGAGACATTCTCCCATGCCTATGCTATGAAAATTCAGGAAATCAACCTCAGGTTTGGAAGAGTACTTCCAGATAACCAACCTCCATCTCCACTTGAGGAGATTGAAGAGGAAAAGGAAGAGATTGTTCCTAAATCCAATAAACCTCATTTTCTTGAAAGATTGATCCATTCTAGTTAGCACACCCAAGAAGAGACTAAACTTATAGGAGAATTGAAAAAATTGTGTGTTAAAATCCCACTCCTCCAATCCATCAAGGATGACCCCATCTACAACAAGATAATCAAGGAGAAATGCTTCAAACACCCTGGGAGGAGAAATAAATACGCACCTACCATTAATTGCATTGGATAATTGTCTGAATTAATGCCGGGTAGAGTGATTTACCCAAAGTATCTAGACCCTAGAAGTCCTGTGGTAGATGTGCACATTGATGGCATAATTGTCCCACACACCTTGATTGATCTTGGGGTTGCCATTAACTTTATGACTAAGGAGACCATACTCAAACTTAATCTCTAAGCATCATTGAGGAAGACCACAACAATATTGCAGCTTGTAGACAGATCCACAGTAGCTCCTTAGGGAGTTTTTGAGGATGTGATGGTCTCCATTGATTCTTGGGAGTACCCTGCTAACTTCTTCATTCTCCAGCTGAAGAAAAAATTCAATGGTTATCCTTTCATTCTTGGAAGGCCATGGCTAGCCACTATTGATGCTTACATAAGTTGTAGGGTTGGGAACATAACAATGAAGAATGGGCATTTGTCCAAACAGTTAGTCTAGTACCCTCCTACTCAACCATCCCTAGAGCATGACTTACCCTTATGGTTGGAAGAGGAGGAGGAAGATTAAGCATACCATACCATATCCTACCCAATTTGTACACTAGATACTATTATAAGAGGGGGAAAATCTGATGAAGATGACCTAATTGATCAAATCCTACAGAACCAACCTCCCAACATCATGCCTCTTGATTAGTTGGTGAATAAATCTGAAGATAACCCTTGGAATTATTTGTACCTAGTTGACTCAAGTCCTACTCATATCAGAATGATAGAATTTGGTCCATCTAAAACATTTAAAATCAACCCCTCTCTCTTAGCCCATCAGGAAGAGAAGTTGTGTAACATGCAGAGAGAGCACTTGGATGCTTTTTCCTAAAGCTATAAGGAAATGAAGGGACTGCACCCTTCAGGGTGTCCTCAACACATCTACATCAAGGAAATCTACAAAATAGTGCGCTAACCTCAGAGGAGAATGAACCCAACCCTCAAATACATAGTCAAAGAAGAACTGCAGAAGTTGTTGGATGCAAGGTTCATTTATCCCATCTCAAATAGTGAGTGGGTGTCTCCTCTAGTTTTGGTCCCAAAGAAGAATGGAAAATGGAGGATCTGTGTGGATTACAGAGAGTTAAACAAAGCCACTAAAAAAGACCATTTCCCTCTCTCTTTCATTGATCAAGTCTTGGATGGTCTTGCAAGGAAGAAGTTATTCTCTTTCCCGGATGGATTTAGTTGTTACAATCAAATTTAGATGAGCCTAGAGGACCAAGATAAAACTACATTCACTTGTCCCTGGGGTACCTTTGCTTATAGGATCCTTCCTTTTGGATTATGTAATGCCCCTGCCACTTTTCAAAGGGTGGTTATGAGCATCTTTGCTGAGCTAGTCCATGACTCTGTAGAAATCTATATGGATGATTTCACTCCATATGGGTGTGATTTCATGTAGGTTCTATCTAACTTGGGGAAAGTATTAAATAAGTGCATTGAAACGAACCTATCCCTTAGTCATGAGAAGTGTGATTTATTGCTGAATGCAAGGATTGTTCTAGGTCACTCAATATCCCAGGCAGGACTACAAGTGGACCCAAATAAAATTGCTATCATAAAATGGGTCCCTACTCCTCAAAAGAAAAGGGATGTCAAGAGTTTCTTGGGCTTAGCTAGATACTATAGGATATTTATCAAATACTTCAACAAAGTAGCCTCACCATTGTTTGGACTATTGGCCAAGGACTCTGAATTTTGCTGGTTATAAAGTTTCCAAGAGGCCCTAGAAATATTGAAGGACAAGTTGGCTACTGCACCTATACTCAGAGGACCAAATTGGGCTCTTCCTTTCCACATTCATGTTGATGTATTTGACAAATATATATGAGCAACACTAGGCGAGATAGATGAAAAGTTGCCTAATGCCATTTACTTCATTAGCAAAAATCTGTCCAAGGCTGAATTGAACTACACTGTGGTTGAAAAGGAACTCCTAGCTATTTTCCACTCCTCGAACAAATTCAGACACTACATCATTGGTTATCAAACCTTTGTGCATACTGACCATGCTTCCATAAAATACTTAATGAACAAACCTGATGTGAATGTTATAATTATTAGATGGTTGCTTTTATTACAACAGTTTTATTTAGCTATCATTGATAAGGCAGGTTGAGAAAACATAGTTGAAATTTTTTTGTCTAGACTTGCTTTGCCTGCAGGAGAGGAAGGAATGGATGATGATCAACTGCCAGATGATAATTTATTTGCTATTTCAGTTCTCTCCCCATGGTTTGCTGACATAGCCAACTACTTAGTTGTTGCATAGTTCCCTCCAAATCTGTCATCCAAGGAAAAGAGAAGAATTCTAAGGAAGAGTACCCCATTCACTTGGATTGGGGGAAATCTCTTCAAGTTAGGCCCAGATAAAATTTTGAGGAGATGTGTTAGGAAGGAGGAAGTATTTGAAATCCTTCTAGCCTGTCATGATGGGACTTGTGGATGTCACTTTGCAGCCAAGAGGAAAACTTTCAAGGTACTGCAAGTTGGCTACTACTGGCCCACTCTCCACCAAGATGCAAGAAGATACACCAGTCTATGTGATTAGTGCTAGATAGTGGGGAAATCTGATCCCAAGGATGAAATTACCTTGTATCCTCAAGTGGTTCTACATCCATTTGACAAATGGAGCCTGGAATTCATTGGGCCCATTGATCCACCATCACGGCAAAAAAAGTACATAATTGTATGCACTAATTATTTGAAAAAGTGGGCTGAAACCAAGGTTGTCAAGGTATAAACAAAAGAGAAGGTGGCTGATTTCTTAAGGGAGAATGTATTTTACAAGTTTGGGTATCCTAGAGAACTATTCACCGATCGTGGAGCTCAATTCACGTCACATATGATTGAGAATTTGTTGAGGAAACATAAGTCAAAACATAGGAAGTCATCTGCCTATTATCCTCAGGCCAATGGAAAAGTATAGGTCACTAACAAAGCATTGGAAGGAATCCTCACCAAGGTTGTGAGCAACAACATAAAATATTGGGCTGATAGAATGGTGGAGGCCACTTGATCCATGATTTTTTTGCTTATAGATGCATCATAATTACATATAACAGAGAACATAAAAACCATGGAACATAAGCATATAAGATGGAAATAACAAAAGACATAATCATGCCTGAGATCAAGACACAGAGATTTGATTACAAAGTTCATCCAATTTGGACTACATCTCCGGGCCTTGCTCAATAGTGGGGAGGCCTTCATTCATTAAATGACATCAAAAGAGAGAAGTACAAGCAGATTTTACATAACACCCTTATACCTCCAATATGGAAGATAGATGAAAAATGGAGAGCCGAACTCTAGAGACAGACAACATCACTGACTTCCTTGGAAAACATCGTGTAGAATCGCTTATTCGAACACCCAATTAAGATAATCGGGTTTTCTGCACCTTCTCAGAACCTTCTGATTTTTGAGGCAAGGTTTCGGTCACCTGCCAGGAGCAGGTGCTGCTGCTCTAATTTCTATAAATGTATGCTACTCTTTTCTGACCCTGTGCAGATAACCCCCTTTATATTCTGGTGGGCAGATACTTTCATAAACCGAGCAGTTTCAACAAATGACAAGTTTAGAAGGCGGGCACTTCCAATAAAGATTCTCGGGCCACATGTAACAAACTTGTCAAACATAGAAAAACTGCCCTTGACACGGTTTTCACATGAATCAGTGTATACCCTAAACCCAACGACTTTATCAGCGTTGATAACCCCATCGCAAATCGCAATTGGTCTGACCAAGGTGCTCCTCCATAATGGCTACTGCAAGATGTGATGTGCGATCCAGTGGACCGAACGAGTTTCTAAAACCACGCTCTATACCATATCGCATCCTGGAGTATCGAAAAATCACAATCAATAGAACTGGTGGGTCTTATTGTTTTAATAATGCGTGATGTGTGATATGCGATTATGATATCACAATCGTAACCCTAACTACTGGGGGATGATTCTATAAGCACTTCCCTTTGCAATTATCACATCACATCCTGACTCTGCCGTGGCTGATTCTTCAAAACTGATTTGCCTCCGATTTGTGATTGTGATATCGCAATCACAACCTGATAGTGTTGGGGCCGATTCCTTAACCGCAAACCTATACCTTTTTCGATCAGAGAAATGTAGGGCCAATGGTTCCCTACCACTTGGTGCTTCCCCATTCGCTGAAGAGTTCAGCCACGTAATCTTCTCCTGCCACATGTCCAAGTTAAACTTGAAATTTGACTTGCCCTAACTTCTTCATATGAGCTCGGATTAGTGCTATTCGCACCATTGGAATCAAGATGACAAGAACCTCGATCTAAAGCTAAGTTTATCAGATTCTGCCACTTTGAGTTTTGAGACTTTTTACCATGCCACTAGTACTATTTAGAGATCCACTTGGATCAATCCTCTTGGATCCTCCTAGATCACCACTTGGGCCTATAATACTATAGAATTTACTGTAGATTCACAAGCTCATGTAATCTACTAAAACAAGAGATAAGAATCTACTTCTACTCTTTACAATAGAAACCCATAAAGATCGAGAAAAACAATAATCGACAAGAGGAAGAACATCAATGGAACATAACACAATAAGTATCAGGGTAAATCCACAACTCAAAACCCCACTATTTGTATTGCATTAATTAGAAATCCAAGATGAGATTACAATGCTTGTTCTCATAAGAACAATCCCAATACTCAATAAAATCAATCTCCAACTCATAAGAAAGCTCTTGGCCAACACTTAGCCAATTCTCCAGTTATCCAAGTCCCTATTTCCTTACACCCTTGGTCAAAGAATTTGGATGAACACAATATGCTTTGCTCAACCTTGAGCTTAACCTGCACAAGTATTTCCTATCCTCTACCCGATGACTTTCTTTGGCCAATACTTAGCCAAATTTCCAAGCCTCCAAGCTTCTAATTCTTTGCACAATTCTTGAGATAATTAGTCGTTATTTAAAGGGAAATTCATCATCCATAACCTGCACAATCCCTTCTAGGTTCAGTTCCTGATTTCATGCACCATCTGTACAACTCAGAAAATTATACAACAAATAGTACACTGTCCCTGCACTCTAGTCTCAACAAGGTCTTTCTTAGAATCGACATGCATGAGTTTCTGATGAGGGAATCTTTAGTTAACTAGAGTAGCACTAGTTAATGCGTTTGTGCACTAATTGACTATTAACTCAATATTAGTTCCTCAAACAGTTTGGAACTAATTTAACTGGACTTAACTCAGTAAATTGAGTTAACTAATCACAAATCATACTTAACTCATCCTGGACCCCTATAATATAGGGATAACATATACATGAATTCAGAAAGACTTCCAACTCGAAATTCCTAAGTTAACTAAGTCAACCCATTCTAGTTAACTATTACAAGTTGTTATGAGAATAAAATTCGATTTTAATTCTCAGTTTAATTCAAGCACAAATTAAACTGGAATTTTCGAATTCTATTTTTATCATTTCTTGTTGGTATTTTCAACACTCCCTCTCAACAAGAAAGGAATTCAACTTGATCCTGATCCTAAACCTTTGAAATGTTCTGCATGAAACACTTCTCTCTAGTGTTGTTGCTGGAGCAAATCCATAAACAAAAAAAATCCAACTTGAATTAGAATGATGCCTCTATCATCAAAGTCTCTTACTACAATTGCCTCTGTCGACTGAAAGCTCCGTGCTTCTGTTGACTCTACCTTTTTGCATTGTTGTCAACCCTCTCTATGCTTCTTCAGTATCTGATTGCTCTAGCCTCTGTCACTTTGGTCTCTGACTGCATCAATCCCACTGATTCCTCCCGCTACTATGTACTTTGGGCTCCTGTAGAAAGGTACGATCCATGAGATAAAACCACTCAATGGACCCTACCCAATTTCAACCCTTTTGGGACTATCACTTCAAATCGCCCCACCTCACACTTGGAGGTATGGATGTATTTGATCCCTGTGCCCACTTGGCTCGAAATCGCCCCCCTATTAGAGGTCTCTGCATGACTAGATGACTCCACTTGGTCTCCTATCGTCTTCTCCAATTGTGGTTGCTCCACAATTGTCTGAGACTGCTTCTTCTCTGCTTGAGTAGATCTCTCCACTCGGTCTCCTATCAGCTTCTCTAGTTGTGGCTGCTCCACAACTTCCTGAAGCTTCTTCATAGGCTTCTTTTGGGGTTGCATGTTGAGAGGTAATTTACTCTCCCTCTCAACCACCAAGTCTCTAAAATTTTCCTTGCTCCTCAAGGCTTTGCATGCATCTTGAACCTTAAGAGCATACCTGTTCTTTACCTATGCACCAATCTATTTCACCTGTCCCATGGCGATGTGTCTAAGGAAAACCTTTTGCTTACTAAAAACCACATCATAGCCATGGTCTTCCAATACCGTGACTGAAACAAGATTCTTATTTAGTCTTGGAACATACATCAAATCTGTGATCCTGAGAGGGGAGCTAGACTCCCTCTGAAAGGTAACTGTACTGATCCCGATACCTCTATACCTCTCGTCATCTCTAAACTCTATGCTTTGCTTGAGGTCTTTCTCCTCAAAATCACTAAAGAGATCTCTATTCCTTGTCATATGGAATGAAGCACCGCTATCAATATACCACACGCCTCCCATGGCAGTGTTGGCCATGCATGCAATGAGAATGAAATCAAGTTTGAATTATGAAGCTAAAGCTTCACTTGCTGCCGCTACAATCAACTCCTTCTTGCTTGCTTTCTTCTGTGGGAAGTTCTTGGCATAGTGCCCCTGCTCGTGACAGTGAAAAAACTTGACTTTCATCAATTCCATATTCTTTTTGCCCTCCTCACCTTGGGACTTCTTTCCATTGGCCTTATTTGCCTAACTCTCAAAGGCAAAATCCTCTTCCACTTCCTTGTAAGAGGTCCCATCTCTGGTGTTCCTCCTGATCTCCTCCTGCATCAAATTCGACCACAATCGTTCCCAATCTCGAAGCTTCTCCCGACCATTGACAAAGTCTTGATAACTATGAAAACTCTTTTGGAGTTCAAGAAGAGCAAGTCTCACCATATCTTCCTCTGTCCCACCGTCATGAAATTTTCTAGAAAAATATATGATTTGAAATCAATGATATCTTCCTCATCTGAACTCTGATTTGACCATTTTGTTTTGAATTTGGGTATTTTTCGCAAGGAATCTAGATCGAAAAACAATCCAGCTCTGATACCATGTAGAATTTCCTGTAGATTCACAAGCTCATGTAATCTACTGAAACAAGAGATAAGAATCTACTTCTACTCTTTACAGTGGAGGCCCATAAAGATCGAGAAAAAC
>APFE030785913.1:50491-70659 GCA_000404065.3 Pinus taeda | reverse complement strand
TACAGGATCGTCAGACAGTGCTACAAGAAACATTGTCAGTGCTACATGAAACATAGAAAAAGCTACAGGAAGGATAGCAGGGGCAGAGAGAAGGCAGGGAAGCAACACCACAGGTGCAGGAGGGGGTAGTTTCTCCAAAAGAATATGAGGGATATTTTCTAGAGTTACAGGATCTTAGCCCACAAACAAATATGAGTTCTTACTACAAGTTCATTGAGGGAGGCAAAGTAATACAACATAAATTTGCAATCCCTATCTTCTTTGAGTTTGAAAAAGAAAGGGCAAAAACTCGTCACTGGATGAAAATTTCCAAGTCAAAGAAAGTAAAAGATGTGGGCCATATGCAAGAAAAAATCCTAGAGATGGGAAGGGAGTTGAGTGAGTTGAGATACAGAGAACACATCATGAGATCTCAATTACAGGCATAAAACACATGGCTGAGGAGGCAATTTCAGGAAAAAAGGAGCCAACTGGCCACCATGGAAAACCTCTCCATGGAGGCACTTTAGTGCAGGATTCCATCCAAATCATATGCACTATACCTCATGGATCAATGGCTGCAGTTTCAAGTTAAGACAATAGCACAACAGGGGACCATGCCACTCCAAGAATATAGACAATTCATAGAGGTATGTGTTAGGAATCACAATTTCCGTTAGAACAAAACCACAGGTGTTAGCCAATAATCACATCACCAGAGATAAGGATCCATGAGAGGCGGTTAGTCCATGTCACGAAACACATGGGGAGCGTTTATTTATCCAATGTCTAAAAATATCCCCCCAAATGCGAGCCAGGTGTGTATCGAACTCGTGACCTACGCTCTGATACCACTTGTTGGGAATTATGGTTGCCGTTAGACCAAAACCCGTAGGTGTTAGCAAACAATCACATCGCCAGAGATAAGGATCCACGAGAGGTGGTTAGTCCATGTCGCAAAACACACGAGGAGCATTGGTTTATCCAATGTCCAACAATCCATTGTTAATCAAAGTTTTCATTGATATCAATATGTCATTGGCCGAGATGGAAAATATTCTTGAGATGCCTGGTTCCAGATGATGATGAGGTACATGTTGAACAAGATCTTGTTTGATAAATATGCCATCAATGAAGATGTCAAGCTATTAATATGTCAAGCCACTAATGAAGAAATATTAAGAAGTATTAGAACTAACTATGATATTGCCGAGTGTAAATCATGTGCCTTGATTGATGATCTAGACCGTAAGTGCCAATGAAGTATCTAATATATAGGCCCTTCATGACTATGGAGGACTATGCTTGATGATGTCATACGCTTAATAAATGACCACAATTGATGAAGGTCAGAGACTATATATGATAATGATTGGAGACATGTCATGAAGGACTTGGAAATATCCTAATGACAAATTAATAATTGCTGCACTATGACATATCACTACACTAGTATATAATGATATTATTGGATATGATGACATGGATGTCCTACATGATGACACTATGATCCTATGATTGATGACTATGATCCAATGATGAAACAATGACGAAGCCATGCTGTCCTAAACAATAGAGAAGCCATACCGTCCTAATCATCTTTTGCACTAAACAATTCAAGGGCAATCACAAATAAACATTTTTTTTACCATCTTGGAGGCATTCATCCATAATTATTTCTATACCATCCGAAAGAGGATTTTTTCCTCTTTCCAATGAGCCCTTACTTGCCCCGAAACTCCCAATAGTTTGTAAGATATTGAATTTTCAAGTTAAAAAATATATTTTTGACATCGAGACGACCTATGCTCAAGAACACAAGTCAACCTACCTCCTTAGACATGTCCTTTCATTTTACTATGCGAAAAACACTATTTATTAGGCATTCAAGCTCATTCTTTAGCCATTATTTTTCGGTCTGAAGTTCATAATTCAGTGGTAGACAATAAGGAGGACAACAAGGAAGAGGACATCAAGGAGTATTCTTGAAGATAAGGGCAACATAATATTTGTTTGGGTAATTTTGTGAATGTAATTACAGTGACGTTGGTGCAATCCTATTAAAAGTGACGTTGGTGCAGTCCTATTGCAAGTGACATTGGTGCATCAATTAAAGGGTATAGTCCTATTGAAATTAGCTCAGATTACAACTCAAGCACGAGGGAACAACTTACTGTGAGAAGGCACATTTTAGAGAACATTACTGTGACAACATAAGAGGGAGCAGCTGGGACTGTTTGACATGGCCGAGAGACTATTTTGTGGACTATTGTAGGATGCAGGCCTAACCTCCTTGAATAGGCGGTGGCATGGAGCATTTAAGGGCTGGTGTGTGAGCATGGACAATCATCTATGGTTCAAAACTCATATTTACAAGCCCGATACTATGTGAAGACAACCCCCTATATATAGTTCAGACCCTACACAACAACTCACACTTCAGAGGTAGTATGACGACTGTAGCAACTCAAAAATACCATTATGGCAGAGATATATGAGGCATTGCAGCTCAGATTGTAGCAACCAAAAGGAGTATCACTATGGAAGATGGTGGTGTATGAATATAGTAGCTTGGAAGCCTGAATTGCAGAACTAGAAGGTCGTCTTGACATTGTTGAGCTGGTTTTCGAAAGTGCTTACAACAATCTTACAGACATTGTAGGCTTGTTGGAGTAGCTGACATTCTTGACTATTGAAGGAGCAAGCCTAAAGAAGACTCTTGAGGGGACAATTAAAGCAGTATCTTTGGATAACGCTTTGAAGCAGACGTGGTGGATAGACTTTTGTGGAAGCTGATCTTGGAGACATTAGTGAAGACTTCATATGCATTGTTGAAGTCATCATGAGGTGACCTTGGAGGAAGTGTTTGGGTGACATGAAGAGTAGTGGAGACACATTCATAATAAAGTTGTCATTGATGTGATTTGAGGGAAACGTTGAAGGTGAAGAGATTGGTAGGGCTTGTTGCAGATTATATTGGGAGCTGTGTATAACTAGTAATATTATATTGACGAATTGAAGCTATGGGTTGGAGCCCTAGATGATAGGTGTCATAAAGAAGACCAAGTAAGTGCCTGTACCAGAGATAGGGTTGGAGCCTCAAAGTAACAATATCAGATCCTTGGAAGATAGGGATGAAGCCCTAGAGTATCAGAGTCTTGAAGAAACCAGGTCGGAGCCTGAACCAGATATAGGGTTGGAGCCCTTGAGGTTGGTGTCTAAAAATTGACAACGTTGGAGCCTTAGAAGTCCAAAATACAGGTTGGAGCCTGGGAGATTGAATATCAGTGTCTTAATATAGGTTTGGATCCCTACATATATTGTACTTGATTTATTGAAGAAATTAATAAAATCATTTATTCTTATTGTTCATTTTGTGTTCTAAATATATGTGATATAATTAGTAAAAGTAACAATTGAAAAGGAATACTGATTCATCCCCCCTATCAGTATTTCCAGCAATTGGTTTTAGATCCAATCCCTTCACTCAAAGCCTAGTAGCTTGAAGGTTGATCCTTAGAACACAAATGGCAAAGCCAAGGAAGAAAGCCTCCAATCCTCCTAAAGATGTCTCTTCCTCAACCATGAAAAATGAAGACAATCAAATTGAGAAAGTTCTAGTGTTCAATGGAAAGTTTGATGTATGGAAGGTAAGAATGAGAAATTTTAATGGCTCAAGGTGTTGGAGTATGGGAATTAGTGATTACTGATAGCACGATGGACAATGAATCCAAGGAGTACAATACAAGAGCAATGAAGGCAATTTTGAATGGGCTACAAAATTCTATAAAGGCCAATTTGGAAAAATGTTCATCAACAAAAGATATATGGGACCAACTTCATGACCTTCACTCAAAAGGAGCATTGATCATGACCTCTAGTCAAGAAGATGATGGAAAGCAATAAGGAAATATGGAACCCATCAAGGAAGCTGAAAATAAGAATGACAACATCAAGGCCAAAGAAGACCTAGAAGAAGAAGAAAGCAAAGAAGGTTTTGAATAAGATCTCTAGAATAAACTTATAGCTTCCATGGAAGAGATTAATAGTTTGAAAAAGGAAAATGAGGAACTTAAGAAGAAAGCACAAGATGGTGACAATGACAAGACAAGGAAGGAATTCGACCTTTTTAAGTTTCAAGTACAAGAAAGATTTGAGGAGCTCACCAAACTTAAGGAGGAATTTCATCAAAACAAAATAAAGTATCATGAAGACATCATATCCATGACAAATCAATTGGATAAGGCAAAGAAAAGGGAGGAAACTTTGTCAAGCCACCTTGAACAAACTTGAAGCAGAGATTGTTCAATATAAGGAATAAGTCTCCTCCCTTAGATATCAACTAGAAGAAGCAAGGAAACAAGAACAAGGAGCTAAGAAGGTGATGGAAGATTTGGCAAGCAGAAAAGGAGAGAAACACCATGATATGACAACCAGAAGAAAAGGATGATGACATCACCAATTTAAGATCAAATATCACTTCTCTGAAGGCCCAATCATGTGAAGCCACTAAGATGAAGGAAGAAATGGAGAACATTTATCAAATAAGGATGAAGAATTCAAGAAAATGAATGGAGAAATTGTCTTTCTTAAACAATAAGTTGACTTGCTGAATAAGAACTTGAAAAGTTCTCAAACCCTAGATGACATCTGAAGTCATCAAGGTATCCCTTTGATAAATCAAGTCTTGGCTATACAGGTGAATCCTCAGGCAAGAATGTTAATGCTTCAAACAATAAGGATGTGAGGAAGCCAGGAATAAATGTCGATGCTCCCATTTCTAGCAAAGGAAAGGAGAAGATTCAAGACAATTATGGAAGAAATCCTACTCCAAGACTTGCAGATGGTGTAAAGAATACAAAAGGAAAAAATAATTCAGAAGTACATCAAGGAAATCTTCATCTTCTAGGTACCAAAATATATTTCTTGGTTATTTCTATTCTTGTACAAATTTTGGGCACATGGAAAAAGATTGTAGGGAATATCACAAAGACAAATATAATGGTCCCCGTCAATCTCCTAGAAGAAATTTTGCAAGAAAAAGTTATGATTAATCATACATAGACAGGATGGAGTGCTTCAATTTCCATAACATTGGTCATATGGCACGTGATTGTAACTTGAGTTGGGTCCCTACACAAGGTAGAACCATGAATGACAACCAAGCCAGAAAATAAAGTTACACAAATATGGATAAAGAAGCAAATTGGATCTGAAAGTCTCTTGGACACTCTAGCCAACAACACATGTTGATTTGATGAAGATATCAAGATGTGATATCCCAAGTGTTTGATAACGAGACTCTACCAAAAGGGAGACCATGCATATAGTTAGGGGGAGCTTGTGATCATTCTTGTAAAAGCTATCCGTGAAAGGGCATTATGAAACCTTTGATGAGTCAAACATGGACAACCATGAAAGATCATATCCATTGAAGAACATGATCCTTT
This sequence comes from Pinus taeda, assembly GCA_000404065.3. Lineage (NCBI taxonomy): Eukaryota > Viridiplantae > Streptophyta > Pinopsida > Pinales > Pinaceae > Pinus > Pinus taeda. The sequence continues at coordinate 65,230 of APFE030785913.1, read as the reverse complement.
ACTCACCGGATGGACCATTGTTGAAGATGTCTTCCACTTGATCACAAGGATGCAATCTTTCTTGAGAAAAACAAAAGTGCTAGAGGAGTTTATGAAGGCAGGGGGAGTTGGAGGATCATCTACCTCATCCATTTCCATGAAGACATGTAGAGGCTTATAGGAAGAAAGTACATTAAAAAAGAGCACCATGATAGGCGGAGCAACATACCTATGAAGAAATATCATTGATGAAAAAATACAATGAAGAGAAGAAGATTGATAGGGGGAGTACTTGGGCATCCCATTTTCCATTGGTGTCAAAGGGGGAGAGAATGTTGAGAGGGAAAGAATATTTCCATCATTGACAAAGGGGGGATTGTTAATCAAGGTTGTCATTGATGTTAATATGGCATTGGCCGAGAAAGAAAGTATTCTTGAGATGCCTGGTTCCACATGAAGATGAGGTACATGTTTAAAAAACTCTTTTTTGATAAAGATGCCATCAATGAAGATGTCAAGCCACCGATGAAGAAATCTTAAGAAGTCCTAGAACTAACTATGATATTTCTGAGTGTCAATCATGTGCCTTGATTGATGATCTATACCGTAAGTGCCAATGAATCATCTAATATACAAGCCCTTGATGACATATGGAGGACTACACTTGATGATGCCATACACTTAATAAATGACCACAATTGATGATGGCGCTTGATGAAGGTCATAGGCTATACATGACAATGATTGGAGACATCTCATGGACTTGGAAATCTCCTAATAACAAATTAATAATTGCCGCACTATGACATATCACTACACTAGTATATAATGATATTGTTGGATATGATGACATGGATGTACTACATGATGACACTATGATCCTATGGGTGATGACTACGATCCAATGATGAAACAATAACAAAGCCATGTTGTGCCAAACAATAGAGAAGCCATACTGTCCTAATCATCTTCTACACTAAACAATTTAAGGGCAGTCACAAAGAAAAATATTTTTTACCATATTAGAGGCATTCCTCCCATAATGATTTCTATACCATCTAAAATAGGATTTTTTCCTCTTTCCAATGAGCCCTTGCCTGTCCTGAAACCCCCAATAATTTGTAAGTTATTGAATTTTCAAGTTAAAAAATATATTTTTGACATTGACCCGACCTATGCTCAAGGACACAAGTCAACATAACTCCTTAGACATGTCCTTTCATTTTGTTGTGTGAAAACCACTATTTATTAGGGATTTGAGCTCATTCTTTAGCCATTATTTTTCGGTCTGAAGTTCATAATTCGGTGGTAGACATTAAGGAGGACAACGAAGAAGAGGACATCGAGGAGTATTCTTGAAGATAAGGACACCAAAATATCCATTTGGGTAATTTTGTGAATGTAATTACAGTGACATTGGTGCAGTCGTATTAAAAGTGACATTGGTGCAGTCCTATTGCAAGTGAAGTTGGTGTAGAAATTAAAGGGTCCAGTCCGATTGAAAGTAGCTCAGATTATAGCTCAGGCATGAGGGCACAATTGACTGTAAGAAGGCACAATTCAAAGCACATTACAATGACAACATAAAAGGGAGAAACTGGGATTGTTTGACAAGGTCGAGAGGTTGTTTTATGGACTGCTGTAAGCCGCAAGCCTAACCTCCTTGAATAGGTGGTGGCATGGACTAATTAAGGGCTGGTGTGTGAGTACATACAATCATCCGCGGTTTAGAACTCCTATTTACAAGCCCGATATTGTGTGAAGGCAACCAACCTATATATAGTTTAGACCCCACATCAGATTGCACTTCAGAGGTAGTATGAAAACTGTAGCAGCTCGGAAATACCAATGTGGCAGAGATATATGAGGCATTGCAGCTCGGATGGTCACAACCATAAGGAGTATCTATCAAACACACACATGGAAACAATAGAATATTAAAGATAAGTAGGAGAGTACATCTATTATTAACAAATGATATACATTTATAGTACATTCATATGAATTTTGGTTTCGTATTCCAAGGTCTCTTGGACTTCCTTAGAATATTCAGTTTCCACACCAACCCTTAGAGGATTAGGTGTCCAACATTCCCCCCCTTAATCCGAAGGGTTATATATGAGTCCAAGAAGAGTGCTGTAATACAAAATGTGCAAAAATGCATGGCAACACTAGGCTGAATATGCTCTCTGAAATGTTGGTATAAAGGGAGGTGGTTTAAGGATGAACACCAACACTGGAATGCTTAGTGCAGTTCTTGGAACTCTTCCAAGTCTAGCATGAATCTAAAGTCTTCTGCTAGAGGAAGTGATCCTGATGTTTTGAAGAGGGAAACCTTCAACCATGAAAGGGAGGTCTCACCCCGCATAAAAGGGAGAACCTCAACCTAAAAAGGGAGGTATCAACCTGTGATGGTTTAAGGATGACCAACAATTTTGGAATGCTTAATGAAATTCCTGGAACTCTTCTGAAACTGGCAAGAAGATGAAGTCTTCTGCTAGAGGAAGTGTCCCCAATTCTTTGAAGAGGTATCACCGATTGAAGGCATGCTCAAGGGCATCTTTGTCTCTGGCTACAACTCTAAATCTGGTATGGCAGGTTGTGGCTTAGGCTCGCTTGATGTGGCTTTGAAGCTTGTAGATTACCATGATTTCTCCCCCTGTCAGATACAAGGTGAGATGATGGAGAAAAATCAACTGCAAGGCTATTTAATACTCTAGAACAAGTTCTGACATGTGACTGGAATATCTTCTTGGCTGTTGATGCCCATTGTCAAGAAGCGATCCATCCAAGATGAATCTTTGTTCTTGTAGGAGATTTGTTTTTGAAGCATCTGTTTGAAGAATGACTGGTTTTATAACAGTGCTTACATGGATGAAGATCAAAACAATGATCTTTGAGATGGCCAACTTGGTCACAGTGTTGGCATTTCAAAATCTGTTGCAGTGGAAGAGGGGTAGAATCTGGAACAGCTGGAGGTGAACTGTCATGAAGGAATCCAACGCTCTGAAACTGGATGGGCTTTGAGTAGTCTGGAATATGAAAGGACACTTCCTTCTTATATCTAGGACATGTTCTGTGCTTGTTATGGACAAGCTCTTCCCAAGGTCTGATGATCAACTTGGGAAGTGCAGATTGAATTTCTGCATCTGCATGTACAACTGCTACTTTATTGGGCATTGGATCTGAATCAACTTCAACAATATTGACTTGTTGCTTATGGGACTCTGTTTCATTGTTCTAAACAGAAACAGGTTCAGAATGATGACTCCATTGTTGTAACTCTACTCGTTGTAGCTGAGATTCAAGCTGCAAAAAGTCAATTTTCTCTTATGCATTTTGTGAGCAGACTTGAATGTATGTGAGAGAAACTTTGCTGAATTTTAATGTATCATGAGTAGTAGACAATATCAAAGTTTTGAGGAACTCTAATACTTCATTGATTCTAGCCATTTTCATTGAAAAATTAAGGTGAATTTCACAAATACAGATTCTTGATCTAAAGCCATATATAAATAAGCCAAGTCATACAGATATATAATTAGTTCAAAATCATAATTGAATATGATTGAACATATGAAATATGCAAGCCTTCAACGTATTCAAAGCAACATACAACAATTCCAAGCCGTGGAATTTCAACTGCCCCCACTCAATTTTGAATAATACAACACCAAGGGGATTGCCTTATGCAAATCTCAATGCTCAACATTAAATTGCTCATGCCAATGCAACAATATCCCATGCAGTTCCAAGTTATTTAATAGCTGTGTATTTCCTTTGTAACAAGGTTCATGAAATTATTGAATTCAAGGTTCAATTCTAATGCATATATTATTTCCTTTGTTGAAGCTGATCTTGGAAAAATTATTGAAGACCTCATATGCATTGTTGAACTCATCATGACGTGACCTTGGAGAAAGTGTTTGGGTGACATGAAGAATAGTGGAGACACCTTCATAAGAAAATTTTCATTGATGTTATTTGAGGGAAGTGCTGAAGGTGAAGAGATTGGTAGGGCTCATTGCAGATAATATTGGGAGCCATGAAGAGCTAGTAATCTTATATTGGCGAATTGAAGATGTGGGTTGGAGTGCTAGAGGATAGGTGTCCTCAAGAAGACGAGGTTGGTGCCTGTACCAAAGATAGGGTTGAAACCCTAGAGGTTGGAGCCTCAAAGTAACAATATCGGAGTCTTGGAAGATAGGGTTGGAGCCTGAACCAGATATAGCATTGGAGCCCTAGAGATTGGGGCCTGAAAATTGACAAGGTTGGAGCCTTGGAAGTCCAAGTCGATGCTTGGCAAATACATGTTGGATCCTGGGAGATTGAAGATCAGTTTCTTCATCTAGGGTTAGAGCCCTATATATATTGTACTTGATTTATTTAAGAATTTAATAAAAGCATTTATTCTTATTGTTCATTTTGTGTTCTAAATATAAGTGATCTAACTGGTAAAAGTAACAATTTAAAAGGAAGATTGATTCACCCCCCTCTCAATATTTCCAACACTATGTGACAAGAGAACCCTGGAAGACAAGGCCAAAATATCTAAATTTTACCTACACAACTTTGCCTTGACAGAATGTATGGGACCCCAATGCAAAGTTGGGGGACTTGAAGCTGATGGACCTTGCATCATGGATGAGTCACAAGGAGGCCAGGGCTAAGTGAAGATAATTGTAGAAAAAGAGGAAAGAGAGCCCCTTTACATTAGAGTAAAGCAAATAAATTCCATGGCTGTCATTAATAACCACAAAATCATTTCTAATGATTTCCAACTTGCACTAAGATACCTGGCCACACAAGGGTAGGCCATCTCCCATTTTGAGAGCACTTTAAGATTGTTGGGGAGTGAAAGCAAACAAGCATGCCTGAGGAGATGGAGCAACCTGCCACGCTATCCAAGTATCAGAGAGTGCCACACCCCTAAGATTTTGAGAAATGCATTGGAAAGGACCCCCCTGTATAAGAATTCCATGTAGAGACTAAAGATCAATTGGATTGGACTAAAAATCAATTCACAATTGTTGTTGGGTCTGTTATAAGGTAGGAAGGAAGAAGAGGAAAGAAAGTAGTGGGAAGAGATAAAGAGAAATGTAGGGTTCTATCCTCAAGAGGAAACTCCATCAAGAGAGGCATGGGATGTCAGAGAGGCCACAAGAGCTATGAAAGATATGGACATAGAATAAATTTATCAGAGGATGAGTAACGGTTTCAGTAGGGGGGTGATGATGAGGCTCATAATCCCACTCTCCAAATTATTAAAATTGACTTTTCTCACATTTATTTACATATTTTGTTATATTTTGCTTAGTGAGAAGGGTGAAGGTGAGTTGCTATGTCATGTGGCCTAATATGTATTAAATGCAAGAATTGGAGCAGGTTTGGGTTGAATTAAGTGCAGGAACTCAAAGTGGGAAAGAAAGAGAGATTTTAGGAGATTGGTCTCCCTCCTTAACTCCTCAAATCATTTGAATATTCCTCCACTATGTCTCATTAGCTCAGAGTTACTAGTAGCCAAGCAAGTCGAGTCCATTGGAAGCCAAGCTAGTGACAATTAAGAAAGAGTCATTCTTGAGTTAGGGAGACGATTCTCCCTATTTTATAGGAAGCTGTTGGGAGCTCCTTTGTATAAATAAGAGACGAAGGGACTCATTAGGATTCAATTTTTTGTTCTAGTCAAGAGGCCATTTTGAGCTAAAACATTGTGGCTGTTATTGATATGTTGTATTTGACATTTTGATGATAGTGAGAAATTCTACCTTGATCTAGCACTGAGTTGAATGAGAGGGATGAAGCTCTTGGGTTAGGGCCCAACCCTAGCATTAAAAATTCCTCTTTTTTCCTCTGTATTCTTAGACTACAAATAGTTAGTTGTCGAAGTTTATTTATGTTTTGTTTAGCCTAACAAGTATTTGAATTATTTCTTAACTTAGTTTCCAATAGTTTGAAGAGGTAGATCAATTGTGCAGTACTGAAGGAAATTAATTTAGAAAATATTGTGGCAGTGGCCTCTATCTCATTTCCCTCATGGAATCATGATTAGAGGGCCCCACTCTCATAGCCCTAAAAACAGAGTTTGTCTTTTGGTCATTGCATAACGTAGCTATATCACTGTTTATGATTTCTTGGAAGCACTTGCAGTTGTTATCCTATTTCCTTAAGTTGGTTGTAGCTTAGAAGACATTCCATTTCATAGATCTAGTCCTTAACAATAGATAGATCAACTTTCTCAAATTCAATTCATCTTTTCCATGTTGGCATGTAGTGATGCATAAATGAAAAGAAAAACTGGTTTTGTTGTAGGGATTTTCTATTTGCAGGGAGGAACTCATACAACCAGCTTCACCTAGGTTCTCTCCACCTTCTTCCAAGGCATATGATCCCATAGTCTGAACCTTTGTTTTATAGCCACTACGAGTAAGTGACCTTAGGAAAATCTAACCTCCTTGGAGTGATGAGATTAATCTTGGGTAATGTGCACCTTCCCTACACCTTCTATCACCATCATACATCTCTCTAGCACTTCATATCAATTTTCTTCCCCCCTAAGCCCTTCAACTAATTTCTTGTAGTAGACTAGGACATACTGGAGCAGATTAGGACATCCTGTAGCAGCGACATGATCTCCTGTAGCAGCCTGTTTGATCTTGTTTTGACCAAAGATGGTAGTATAAGAGAAGGTTAGGCCCTCATCTTGGATTCCATGCCCATCAATGCCACATAGACCAACCTTCCCATCCTTGTTCCTCCTGCAAGATCAGACAAAATAACATAACATTTATATTTCTAAATTTAACAATTAAAAGATGTTTTTTTTTTGGCTGCAAATGTAAAATGAGACAGTTAATGCATGTATGTATGAGTCCTAGAATGATAGAACAACTTTTCATTTGCAAACATTCCTAATAGCTAGAGGATAAATTGCAAGGTTAGCATAGTTTTTTTTCTAGAAGTAGTTTGTGTCATTTCCTAGCTAGATGATTTATGACATTCATATCATTTACCATTCAACGACTTTCATTTCCTAAATAGGCAAGAATTTACTTCCCTACATTAGAACTAGATTTACATTCACTGTTAGTAGTTAGACTCCTTCTAGTCAATAGAAGACTGGTTTGGAACCCTAGTGGTCTAGCGCCACAGTTGAGAAGTGACATGAGTAGAATGTTGCATCTGCTGTGTATAGCACTGTCACCTCCATGTTTGTATGAAACCCCGATTTGATAAAGTAAAGTTGGTAGCCTTAGGAGTTGCAACGACCTTGCTGCAATACTGAGGTTCATTAGAGTCTATACAAGCCTCCTTCTAGAACACCAGTTACTTTGGCAGAATCTATGCTAGAGCCTTTCTTCCATACTAAAACTTGACCATCAACAAAAACAAATCTATACCCTATATCTTCCAAGCATGAAGTAGTTACCAAATTATTTTTCAAACCAGGTACATATAATATATCATTTAAGAAAATGTCACCTCTTGATTCCAACTGAAAGGATGTTGAACCAATGCCTTTTACTGCATATTTTCCATCGTCACCAAGCTCCACCTTTTTTGTAGTCTTATTTTCCACCAAGTCTATGAGTCTTTCACGATTTGTTGTCATATGCTTGGAAGTGTTAAATTTTGTAGCTATGGCCAATATTCATAATGTTATTTTGTATTTGCACTAATGAAAAATGAATTACATTTGAAAGAAAAATTATGTGAAGCGTGTTCTTCATGCTTGTAAGGAAAAGGATTATTTTTGTACTTAAAAGAAAATTATTATAAGGCTCATCAAACAGCGGGAAAAATGAAATATTTTGAATTTTCATTTAACCTCCTAAAGACCAAGTTAGACCTCATAATGTTAGGCCGGCCCCATCAAGGGACACATCTATTTGGATAAGGTAAAAACTATATAAAGGGCCTATTCGCTGTCCCACTAAGCTAAGAAAGAAGCTCACATTTCTTGAATATCTGAGGTAAGCTTGATGAAATGGATGGGCTAAGTCTGAGGCAACAAATTAGCTAAGAACAACTTTCATATGTGCAGATAATCTAAGGAAAATATTTAGATGGTCTTAGGAAACATATAATGTATGTGAGGTAGTGAATTGTTTCTTCTTTGGCTCACGTATATAACCTTTTATGGCATATATGGTTTATGTTTGAGACAAGGAGGCTGAAACCTTGAGGAAAAATTCAAATAAAAAGGACTGAGATCCTGAGGTTGATTCTCTGTGGAAAGAGGCTGACCTATGTGGCAAATTGCAAGTTATGTAGCACAATTAGAAGACTGGTTGTAGAGCCTCTTTGTACAAAATAGTGGAGGGATGAGTTGGTCTTCAGATGTTGGTTGAATTTGATGTATCTCTTGTTACATTGATTCTCTAAGGAAAAGGTTGGTTGGGATTTCCCCCATGAGGATTTTCCTAGGGTAAATTTATCGTGTTCTTATGCATTTGTTCCTTTATGTTCTTATTGTACTAATGCGTTATATGGTTGATGTGTTTATGTTTAATTATTGAATGATGGAATGTAAATAAGAATTAAAATGATCAAATATAATTACCAGTATGAAAGACCATATAAAAATCAACATGGAATCAGAGTAGGGTCAAAAGAACAACCTCTTGAATTCAAAAAATCCTAATTATGTATTAGTTCAAATAATTCTAAAGAAGATTGAAACTCCTATGTTATAGTCTAGACCAGACCTGCCTCAAATATAAGGTCAAGAATCAATCTTCAAAGCCTAAAAGTCTCAGACTTGAAAACGATTGAAGGTATTGTAGGGAAAAGATCAATGTTCAAGCCTAAAATTTGTGCACCATTTCATGAAACTGAAAAACTCAAAAGCTCATATCAAAGGCATCTGAAAGGTTAGTAAGCCTTAGTCACCTCTTGCAATTTTCTTTGGAAAAGTGTACGTGTAAACTACGTAAATATGGTGATGTACATGAAGAAGTCCCAAACTTGTAAGCAGAAAGAAGGCTTTATATAAGCTCCTTAGAGTTGATGCACTCAGATTGGTGATTGATCCTATGGAAGCGGAAAAGCTCATATTTTAGAAGGAGCTGCATTGAAAAGAAATTTTTCTCTAGGGGAAGAGGTCTCTCCAGGAACCCTTGTTCAACTTCAGAGGGAGATGAACCTCTGAATTCAGGATGATATATCTTGACAAGATAGTTGATAACATCAATTTCAAAGGGACCAAATCAAGATTGCTCTGATAGGATCTATTTCAAGTAGAACATCTAGATAGGATGATGGTTTAAGAAAAGGAAACATATCAGTTCATGGTTGAGCCCAGGAATATAGCTCAACATGTGTTGAAGTACCACCATTGTACAATGGGTCACAACATAGTTAGTTATGGTTTCAGATATGTCTTAAATAGAAAAGTTCAACGACAAGGTAAGGAGTGTTGAAAACAGAGAGAGTATATATATGGTTTCTTATTGGGCTCCTATCTTGTGAATAAGCATGAAGCAAGACATTAGTTTCACTCACAGGTTAAGTTTATTTCAAATTGAACAAAGAGCTATGAAGCAGTATGAGTGCAATTTGGAAATTGATCAGGTGAAGGTGACAACGGGATGAATGGTCATGGAACCTTGAGATCTAGTATCACTACATCTGTGACATGGTGCAAAGGAGAGAAATAAGGCTTAAGTACATCTACATCGATGAGTAGGCATCTGATGTTCTGATGAAGTTGTTACCCAAGGACAAGTTCGTGTAATTCAGAGACAAAGCTAGGGCTTGTGGAGATTACTCCTCTCATTGAGAGAGAGTGTTGATATGTCTGCAACATGGATGGACATTCTTCTAGTAGGGAGAATGGGTCCGAGAGGACCAGATTGCTCAACATGCATAGTTGAGTGAGTGCCTCTTGGAGGTGGACCATGATCACACACCAGGAATGGTGGAGTGAGGTCTTCCAACATCTTGACCCTGATAACACACTAGGTAGGGTGAAGTGAGGTCCTAGACCTTAATCACACTAGGAAGGGTGTAATGATGTCCTTAAACATATGGAACCTGATCATACACTAGTTAGGGTAGAGTGAGGTACTTTCAAAATATAGACCCAATCACCAACCATGAGGGGTTGAGTGAGGTCTTGGCCCAAAGTGCTACCAGGAAGGGTGAGTGAGTGCTTGCTAGTTGAGGGTCTCAACATTTTGGCCTACAAAGAGGCCATGGGGTTTAAGGACTGATCAGTCTAAAGGAGTGAGTCCTAATATGTTGAGGACATTGCCATGGGTATGGTACCACCCTAGATATGGCCACTAGTAGATGCTGATGGTAGATGTTGATACTGATAATAATATGATGTTGATGTAGGTCAAGGGTGTTGACCTAGATGATAAAAAAAATTATACCTTTCCTTAGAGAGATCATGTATACAAAGAAAGTATGGATAGTCATTATGAATACCTCCCTAGCTAAGAGGGAGTGTTGAATTTTGTAGCTATGGTTGATCTTCATAGTATTATTTTGTATTTGTACTAATGGAAAATGAATTACATTAGAAATAAAAATTATGTGAAACATGTTCTTCATGGTTGTAAGAAAAAGGGTTATTTTTTCACTCAAAAGAAAATTATTATAAGGCTCATCAAAGAGTGGAAAATAAAATATTTTGAATTTGAATTTGACCTCCCAAAGACCAAGTCAACCCTCCTAATGTCAGTTTAGCTTTAGTAAGGGACACATCCATTCAGCCAAGGGAAAAACTATAGAAATGGCCTATTCCCTCTCCCACTAAGCCAAGAAAGAAGCTTGTATCTCTTGATGATCTGTGGTAAGTCTGAGCTAAGAACATCTCACATCTATGCATATGATCTGAGGCAAATATTCATATGGACTGATGCAACATATAACATATCTCTGAGGTAGTGAATTGGTTCTTCTATGGCTAACATATATAAACTTTTGTGGCTCGCATATATAACCTTCTATGGCTTGCATCATTCGACTTTTTGTGGCTCGCATCTAAGGTTCATGTCTAAGTCAAGGAGGTCGAAACCCTAAGGAACAATTAAGATACAAAGAACTGAAGTCCCGAGGTTGATTCTCTATGGAAAGAGCTAAATTGTGTGGAAAATTGCAAGTTCTGTAGCAAACCTAGAAGACTAGTTGCAAAGTCCTTTTGGACATAGTGGTAGAGGGATCACTTGGTCTTTGGAGTTGGGTGACTTTTTGTATCTCTTGTTGCATTGATTCTCTAAGGAAAAGGTTGGTTGGGTTTTTCCCCATTAGAGTTGTCACAGGGTAAATTTCTTGTGTTCCTGTGCATTTTTTCTTTATATTCTTATTGTACTAATAAGTATATGGTTGATGTTTTTATCTGTAATTATTGAACGATGGAATGCAAATAAGAATTAAAATGATCAAATATAATTACCAATATGAAAGACCATGTAAAAATCAACAAGAAGCATTGTTATCTGCCAGCCAAACATCATTGTTATCAACATTAGAACCCATAAGAGCAGTATAGAATAAAAAAATTATTGTTATCATTCTTTGGTTTCTTCATATGTGCTTGGTTATCACCAATATTTATAGTTGAGGCATGTTTCTTACCCCTTTTATTCTTGTTATTGTTCCTTTTAGGACACTTGTATGTATAGCGTCCATACTTTTGACAATGAAAACATTGAACTCTTGACATATGTTTCCTTCCTTGAGAGGGAGGAGGTCTTCTTCCTGGAGTGAACCTTCTTCTTGCATTCCTTTGAAACCTTCCAAAATTCCTTCTTCCTCTGCCATTTTTAGATTGAGCTGCAAATTCTTGAACACCATCTTGAGGTCTTTGAATCCTCCCTCTTGAGACAAGTCTAGATTCCTCTTGAGTGCAAGCATCCCATAATTCATCAAAACTTGGAAATTCTATTCTTCCACAAACGCTGGTTGTAAATGAATCCCATGAAATAGGCAAACCATTGAGTGTTGTAGTTACAATATCTGTATCAAAAGTTGGTTCATCAATAACTTTAAGTTGGTCTCTCAATTGGAGATCATTATGAAATAAGAAGCCACATTATCATCCTTTTTCATTCAAACATCATGGAGTTGATTCTCCTAGAGCATCATACATAGCCTTTGGAGTTTTCGAATGTGAAACATATGGAATCAAGTGATCTCTGATGGAGTCAACAATGATCCTCATGGTTGTGATCTCATTCTTCTTGAATCTTTCCTTTCCTTCATTGTATTAAGGTTTAATCATGTTTCCCTTCACATAATCCAAGACATCATTCTCTGCAAGAATAAGACCAATCCTTTTCTTCCAAGCCCCAAAGTTTGTAGAACCTTCCAACTTGTTCTCTGTTTTAGAGTAGGAACCCATGGTCATAGATCTAGACAATAATCAAATTGCAGAGATCCCCGAATTGAATCTGCTCTGCACAGAGATTTCAAAATTAGATATTTACAATGCATTGTGCTGGGGAATAAGTTTCTAGGAATTCGCGATTCGTATCTCTCTTAAGAGTGATGTTAATTCCTTTTCCTTCACCAAAGCTCTAAAACCATGTAGAGTTTTAGGTGCAATTAAGATAAGAACAATTTTCTTCCAGATAATTACTTCCAATGATACAATTTATATTCTTAGCACATTCAAATCATTAAGAAATTACACTTCAGAAAATTTCAACCATAAATACATTAGGGTGGTAGAGATCACAATAAAATAAAGATACACAAGGGGCACAAAATTTACTCTAGGAAAACCCCAAACCGGGGGAAAAACCCAACAACCTTTTCTTAGGAGTGTTTATTTTATTAATGCAATTAGGGTTAGCACAATATTTATGAAATTATGATAATTACTTTTGATGTACATATTATTTTAAATTATTCCAATATATCATTCAACAATTATACTTCAGAAATTCAACCATAAATAACAATAGAATTGTAGAGATCAGAATACACAAAAGAAGACAAGATTTACCTTGGGACAACCCGCCAAGGGGAAAACCCAACAACCTTTTTAAATAGAGAAATTATTCTTGTTCAATTAGAGACACACCTAGACCTATGGTTAAACTTGGTCTTCTCCTCCAAGTCAAGTCACCCAATATGATTCCACAATACACTTTGCTTGTATGATCTAGAATTTTGGCCCTCGTGTAATTACTAGTTGCCCCAAAAAATTTGGCCCTACAACAGTTGCCCCAATTAAGTAGAAATTTCACCCCCCTACAACAGTTGATCTAGAAAACTGCGAACGACGGAGAGAATAACCAATCCACAAGTGTGAGTTGCAAGAGAGATAAGAGAGAGAGAAGTTGTCCTTCTATTTTCCCTATTCGTCCTTCTTATCCTTCGCTTGCTTGCCTATAAACTGTCTTTCCATGTGAGAGATCAAATGCCCAAGTGGAGGGGGAGGTGATGCATTTATATAGTGATTTGTCTAGGTCATATGGGTATATTTTAGAGCCAGGGATGACTTGACTTGGAGGGAAGCCAACTTGTCACTTTCGGAGCCAAAAACTGCATTTCAAAAATTCAAATTTTCATTTTTAAAAAGTCTCAATGGGTTTTTGACTCAAAATAAATTTTCCTTTGACTTAAGAATTTATATATATGCTTTACAATGATAAATACAATTACATCTAGTGACCAAATATACATTATAAATGCTGACCATAGTTACAAATTCAACACTCCCTAATAACTATGCAGGTATTCATAATCACTGTCATAGGTGTTCTCAAATTGAACAAATTTCTCTAAAGAAAAGAGTTATCCATGATTAACAACATCATCATTTATCATAAGCATTCACTAGTGGCCATATCTGGACTTGTACCAAACCCGTGGGAATGTCATCAACACATTAGGACTCACTACTCCATAGTGATCGATCCTCAAATCCCATAGCCTTTGCCTATGTAGTAATTTTGAATAATATAACACTTATTCACAGAGATTATCCTGATTATACACTATTTGCGGAATCATGCATAATACATAACCTCATCTACGTTGATCATCAATTTGCAGTATTAAAGAAACAATCGCATGCGCACATTGAAGCATCAATCACACATATCAACACAGTATATCACGGGGAAAGAATACAGTTGAAAACCCCCAACTATCTGTATATTATATTGATTGAGAACATGTAACAATACATAGTACAATCCTCCTCACAAGTACTCAATACTATCTCCACCTGTTACACACAAACTAGCTCAGATCTGAATCAATCACAGGTTCAAATCTCCTCTGTTGTTTGCCTACCTCTACTGCGCAAACCTGCATGAGAATAGATGAGAATGACACCAAATGTGTGATCCAAATTCGTATTCCCTTTGGTTATACCACGCAATCCTCATTGACAATACTCAATCCATTGATTCTGCAAATCACATGCACAACTATAGTCACAACTGACAGTTGTCTTGCCCTTTCACTCACCTCTAACACTTGTCTCCAATGAACTGTCCATGCACTGAGTTAATTGATGTATTCTTTAGTTGATTTATGATTTAATAATTAGTGAATTAATTAATAATTAATTCACACCACTCATCACTAGTGTATTTGTTAGTTAGACTAAATACAACTAGTTCAACTAAGTCAACTTGAACACAACTCCATCAACTCCTCATTCAACTCCACCAAACTCAATCACTTGAGTTATAACTGAAGTCCTTCATGCAATAGCTCAACTAACCCATAAGAAAAGCATATTTCCTTCTGGCAGTTGCATGTGCCACATCCGTAGCTCGAACTGAAGTGCTGCAA
>APFE030785913.1:3250-44136 GCA_000404065.3 Pinus taeda | reverse complement strand
TTCAACATAATCCAACCCCTGATCACTTAGATGAGTGGTCAATTTATAGGGAGATGAAGGAGGTTTTGTCATAAATGGTGGCATTGAATGGCCTTCCATACTTAGAATTAGTTCCATGGAGGAAGGGATGAGAGGATAGGATGCACCTTTACTCATTCCTCATCCATTTTCGAGTTCATAGGAGTTGATAAGTGAGGTAACCTTCTAGATGACTCCAAAAGATAAGAATATTCCCCAAACCCTATGTGAATTTCACTCATTCTCGCCTAGCGTAGGTGAAAGGAAGCCTAAGTGCTTTGCAGAGCACCCTAGTAGTGGACTCAACTACTCTGCAACGCACCTTTATAAGGGCTTACTTGCGCTGGTCCCTCTAGAGGCTATTTCTGGATGTCTTCAAGTCATGAAACTATTTGGGAAGGAGGAATTCAAAGGGGTGACTTTTTTAGGGCATGAAGCAACTGAAATTAGGGTTTGATGAGCCTTAAGACACTAATCAGGATGTTGGGATTTGATGTGCCCAAATGGATCTGTAACAACTGCCCCCTAAAGCATGAAGCCAAAAAAATGCCAATTTCGAATGAAATGTGTGATGAGGAGGTATCAAAGTGGAAGGTGACCTACATCAATTACAATACATATATCATGATATTTGATTTTACATGAATTGTTGAGGGAAGGAATACCCATGCTCAGCTTATAAACTTTTATTACATGTACATAAACAATCGTCTATAGATATAGACCCATGATAAGAATGACCATCAATGTAAATCCATTGTACATATGATTTAGTACTCCTGAAATCGTAGCCCGGATGGATGAAACTAGATCCGGGGTCTTCTATCTCGTCCAATCATTCGCTCAAGTAAGAGTCTAAACATGTCAATATGTGATCTGAAGTTGAACATGGGAAGACACCATCTGATTACCAACCAATGACGTAAGCTGTTAACAGATGCGAGAGAAATCACCGATAATTATAATGATCCTCAAGTTATTGCAGTACATTTTGCATGGTGTGAATGGATGATTTGATGTTGAACACCATACAAAGTCTTTCGGTCGAAGGCCATTGATGTATTCCTATCGCCGGAAGCAAGAAACCTGCCATTGATAAGTGCAAGCCTCAAGGTACTGGAAGGGTGTTTCTAAGTCAACTTCTTGGATAATGTGTTGATGTCGACAAGAAGTGACTCGTCGTAGGAGGGCCTTGATGTATCCCACATCAACGACACAAAACGAGTGTAGTGATTTTAGAGATGGAATTTTACTGATGACACAAGGTCCAGGAAAGGCAATCATGAAAATGAAGGTTTATGGCACTATAAAGGATGACTTCTCTTGAACATATCAGCGACAATGAATGAATTGGCAACATTGACCCAAAACCAAAAGTGATGGATGGTGTGATGGACCATAGGTATGATAACCATCAAGTAGATAACCCAATCCAAATAGTCTTAATGAATTGGCAACATTGACCCAAAGCCAAAAGTGATGGATGGTGTGATAGACCATAGGTATGATAACCATCAAGCATATAACCCAATCCAAATAGTCATGGAGAGGAAGTGAAAGTGTCATGTTCAAGAGCGCCCTGCTACCATAAAGTGGTTTTCTCCTTTTTCCATTTTCCCAGTCATTGTTGACCAATACCTCTTTATTTTTATGAAGTTTGATAACATATTATTGTTTTATAATTCCACCCTTCGAGTGAATCCATCACTATTTGATGTTTTAACGAGTCTAGCGAAGGTGAAACTCGATCTTGTCTAGATGGACAAGTTTGGCGCTATTTGATATTTTAATGAGTTTAACGACGAAGATAGCTCGATCCTTTTCATGTTTAGAGAGTTTGAAAAGGAACAAAAAGAAAACTCCACAAGTTATTTTTTTTGAATTAATCTCTCAAGCCTGAAAAAGCGTAAAATAATACAAGAGAGATATTGTTTCCAATCCGTTAACGAGCTAGAAAGGACAAGTGCTCGAATATATTTTCATGTTTAGAGAGTCTAAAAAGAGCTTAAAGAGGACTCCATTTTGAGGAACAAGTGGTGTCTAGGGTAATAACTGGTTTTGGTGATGTTGGAACTTCTCAAACCATGTTGATTTATGTGAAAAGGTTGGCTAATATGACCACTCATTGCAACTGTTCCTCAAAAAGGGTAAAGAAACCAAGTGAAAGCGTATGATCGGCCAAAGGGAGGGTGGCGATGGGATGAAAACAACCAAGTCTCATCTGACGAAGGAGGCTGATAGAATGGCAATCATGAGGGTTAAAATGAAAATGGGTTCATTTTTAGACAAGCTTGAACCATAGGGAACAATGTTTGGATTCAGTTTCATGTTTACACAAGCTTGAAAAGAAAAACTATGCTTGGATTCCGTTTCATTTTTACACAAGATTAAAACAGATAACTATGCTAGGATTAGTTTACATGGCTCCAACATGATGAAAGGGATAATATCTTGTAACCAGTTGGAAGTCGTGGCGGTGAAGCAGGACGGTTATCCAACACCTTTTTTGGCTTTGTCCAGATAGGGACAAAGGTGAATGGGGTGATTCTCTTCACATAACCTACAGGGAAACTTAACTTTACTGCTAGGTGCATGCTCCCCAAGCTTCATTACATTCACTTAAGTAGACTACTCATGGCTATCAGGGGGATGGAATGAAGGTTCGTTTACGAGATCAAGTGAAAGACTCGACTGGGATTTTACAAGATCTAATCAAAGATTCGAATTGGAACTTTTCTCTAGGGGACCTTGTTTCATTTTTTAATGAGATTGATACAAGACAAGGAACTCTGCTAAGATTACTTGTATCATTTTTTAACGAGCTTGACACAAGACAAGGAACTATGCTCATGGCCATTGTTTCATTTTTTAACGAGGTTGACATAAGATAAGGAACTGTCCTCATATTCCTTATTTCATTTTTTAACGAGGTTGACACAATAAAAGAACTATCCTCATAAACTTGGTTTTTCTAGACCCATAAAAATAGGATGTCATGACTTCTAAGAGGTTCTCATCTGATGGGAGAACAATGCTTTGGAAGGAGATATCTGGTTCCAATGCTCCTAGTACATAATGTACAACATCATAGAATTGATCGTCCGTTGACGTAGGCATGGAACTGGTTGCCACATAATTAACCCGTGGCGGGGATGATACCATTGGTACAAAAGGACCAATTAGGGAAGATGGTTGACTGGAAGCCATAT
The DNA here is from genome assembly GCA_000404065.3 of Pinus taeda. Taxonomy (NCBI): domain Eukaryota; kingdom Viridiplantae; phylum Streptophyta; class Pinopsida; order Pinales; family Pinaceae; genus Pinus; species Pinus taeda. The sequence goes on along the minus strand of APFE030785913.1, from coordinate 40,909 downwards.
TTGGACTAGGAAATGAAACTTGGTCAACGGTGACAATTTTGCCTTCATGCGGGAAGCAAATCAATCGAAAGAGTGTTGAAACAATAGCTCCCATGTCGTAAATATAGTCGTGCCCAAGAAGTAAATTGTAATCTAAAGGGCCTAGGACTACCATCACATTCAGATACATGATTTTTCCTCCCAAATTAATTGGTAACTGAGGGAGGATTCCTAATGGTTGACTAGTTCCTCTGTTAAAAGCCAACAGTTTCTAGGTAACAGGCACAAGCGGCGGCGAACCTAGTGCTTGCCAACAGTTGAGGAAAGGATACTGTTGGGTCCCTATAATACTAGTGATTACCCCATTACTATTGTAGTTGTACACCTTATTAATATTGTTGTGCCCCTATTATCCCCATATTGTTATTACTGTGCCCCATAGAATCCCTCTATTTTTATTTTTGTGGTTTTATATTATTATTGTTAGGTCAGTTGGGTTATATTGTGGCTCCTTAGACTCCTATATATAGAAAGGAGGTTTTGTCATTTGAATCATTGAAGAATTGTTCATTTATGTAATGTAAAGGAGGTTGCCCCCTCGAAGATGCTAAATTCTAAGGCGTCGATCTATCTTTTCTATCTTTTCTTGAGCTGGTTTCATAGCAGACAGCAATATAACATCAATATAAATCACATAAGGTGCATGTACTAACCTCTGCAAATCATCAACCATGAAATTGAGATATCATCAATAGTAATCACCAACACATAAAAATGTATAGTGGCTCAAAAAGAACATATATCATCAACATCATGAACCAACAACATATTGCAACACCATGAATCATAAATATAACACGCCAATTAACCTAATATATCAGCTATCTATGGGAAAAAATAGGAACAACAACAATCATCATATGTGGCATGAATCTCTACAATATAAACTGAAATGGAAACAACAACAAGCATATAATGATGTAGTGACAACAAAAATATCATATTGGAAAAGAAACCTCATAAATATAAGCATCATGCACCATCATTGTACTAATCTCGATGACACCAAGACATGTATGATATCATCAAACCAAAATGCATGGAACAATTGAACTGCATATGTTGCATATTATCCATGCACAACCAAAATTCCAAGCTGATGCAACAAACTTATTCTAACTAAGCACATAGCATGGAACATATAGTAAACTCCTCCTAGGAGCCATGATGCCATAAATACCACTGAAATATTGGAAGCATATGAAGTTCTCCCCATGAGCATGTGCCATGTCCACTCGTCACAACAGAAAATCTCATGATCACAATAAGGTTAGCAAAAAGAACATCAGTAGTAAAAATACATCATGAGGAAATCACCATCGAAGATATGAGCATCATTAACATCACATTGTAAGTGCATGCAAAACAAGGTGTGCCATGTACTCCCTCGTGGGCCAATGAAGGCCTCACATTCAGTTTGCAGTATAAAATATCTATTGTGCAAGAGCAGACTGCAATATGTGTCCACCTCTTGTACTTTGAATCAAAATATGAAGAGTTCCTCTTTCATCTCCTTTATTTTCTTACTCTTCCCTTCAATACATAAACATTGTCATATGTCTGAACCCCGTTAACTATCACTGTCTTTGATCCTTCTTTCTATATGAAAAAACCTTTGGAGTTGAATACCACTTCCTTATCTCCATCCACCATTTGGATATCACTTAGAATATTGTGCTTAAGACCCTCAATGATCTATATATCTTCTACATTGGTCCTCTTTTAGCCAAGGTTGGCCTTGCCACTTGCTAATACTCTTGCTAGCTCACTCCCTTGAAAAATAACATGACCACTTTTAATTGTTATCAAAAAGTGAAATTTTCTCCTATCTCCTGACATATGATGTGAACATCCATGATCAATATACCATTTGACCCACATGGGAATTGTGGTTAAGGAAACCCAAGTTGTGGGCTTTGCACCCAAAGTTGTGGGTGTGCACCCATAAGGCATTTTGGATACATGACACTTGGAGCTGTAAGAGAACCCTTAGAGGAACAAGGTGTTGCTTCAAGCACCAAGAGAAGAGTTATAGAATTTGAGATATTATTATTTTAATATTCAAGTAATCCCCATTGAAGGATTGGACATTGTATCAAGAAGGCATATAAATAGAAAATTATTGGAGGATCAATTAACCATCCAATGAGAAAGATTTAAAGGTAGATATACCTTTAAGGTAGTTGAGACCTAAGGAGACTTGCAAAGGTAAGAGAGGGAGCATGGTTTGGGTTAAATTTCTTGTCGTTGTAGGTCAAATATGGGAGTAGAAACCATCGAGGAAGAAATCCGTGGTATAGAAGCTATGTGCCTAGTTTGCGGGTAATTATTACTAAGGAAGAGGTTTGAAGCACTAGATGATTTCCTAGTTACATATTCTAGTCTTTTAGGTGACTTTTGGAGGGGATGATAGGCTAAACAGGAGGGCTAGAAGTGATACAAGAGACAATGAGAAAGTGAGGTCTATTTGGGAAGACATGTCATAGGATTGGGAATCATACAAGACCAAGTTTAAGGGGCTATGACTATAGTTACATTCATCCCTAATCAGAGGATAAAAGTTTCAAAATAAGGAATAAAGAATGAGGACAAGAGGAGGAACACAAGTTGCAGAAACGAGGTGTGGTTATTCTCTTGTATTCGTTCATCTGCTAATGGATGAGTTCTCTAGATTTAAGACAACCTTGGTGGGAATATTGTGGCTTTTAGGAGCGCAGTAAGTAGGTGTTTAGAAGTTCCCTAAATGTATACCATGAAGGAATACATGACTCATAAGAAATATTACTGTAATTGTAAGTAACTGTGGTTACTATGTATAATAGAGGATTTCAATTATTCCTTCCAAAGCCTTGTTATAAACTTAATGCAAAATTAACCAACAACAACTTTTTTAAGTTTGTTTTTTAAATATATAAAATTATTTAAATAGAAGAATTTAATAATATTTATAAATACTATTTATTTTAAAGATATATTTTATGTTTATGCGAAGATTAAATATAAAAATTAATAAATTAATTTGAAAATCTAATCATTATTCTATTATAAAATGTAGGCGATTTTTATTATATTTCTATATTATATTTAAATACTACTATTATATATAATCCACATTAATTTTAGTGAAAATGAATTATTATTATCGTCATATTAATTTTTACGCCAAGACTCTCCTACCATGCCAAGATTTTGATAAAGACTCACGGGCTGCAAAAGTACTCAGCATCATTGTACGCGAGAAATGCGTTTCGGTAGCATTAATTCACACCGTCCAATGAAAAGATCAAAAGAATGATGTTGTCTCTACTGATTTATCTCGGATTCACAAGACTCTTAAATCATACAGTATGGTAAGGTGTCATATAAGTAGTATTCTTCATATTGGAGGTTAAGAGTTTCATTTCGAAATTTTGTTTTTAAAACAGTGATATTAATGGTTTTCTTATAGAATTTTTATTTACCATTTTTCAAATATTAATAATAAAAATGTTTATATATAACTATTCACAACAAAAATGTTTATATACACCTATTCACAATTAAAAATGTTTATATATACCTATTCACAATTATGTATATGGATTGTATTTATTTATAATTATGTGTATATGTATATTGGTTTTTTCTATTTTAAAAATATAGATAATAATATGTGAATAATAAGTGCAGGTTGTCACATTACACTTCTAAAGCTTTATATATTACATGCTTTAATTTTTTTTTTAACATGTCTATTGATTTTCAACTTTAAAATAATGAGTATACATACCTACTGTCATCTTATCACCCTTATGTCACACTTTTAAAGCGTTATATATTACATGTTTTTAAAATTCTTTAAACATATCTATGGATTTTTCAACTTTATAATAATGGGTATAGATACCTACTCCCATCTTTATCACCTTTATTAATTGATATAATTTCCATTAATTATAGTAGTTAGCTATCATAGGATTCACTACCACCATTCTCCAAACTAAAGTCACCTTTAAATGTATATATTTATACCGTATAATTTGATTACCATGCTCATCTTTTAAATGATAGTGACAATTTTAAATCAGGTTACTTTTTGTGTATGTAATGTCTCCAAATACACACTAAAGTCATATTTAATCCACAAATAAATTAAAGAAAAAGATACTAACCTTTTATGCATATAAGCTAGCTAATAAGCCATTTAATACATCAATTTAAATGATTATGTATATATACTTATTGATAAACCACTTACTATATAAATTTACACAATTAGAAAAGATATGTGAGGGGGAGATACGAGTGACTTATTAAGCCAATGGAAATGTACAAAACAAAATAATATCACCCACATTATAGCCTATAGATATGATGTTTAGTCCTTCTCCATGGAAGGGTCATTTGTATCCTCCAATGGGATTTCTCTATTGAAGCAATATTCAAGAATAGTCCAGTAGTACTGTCCCTTTTGCAAGAAATGCTTTTAAGAGAAACTTGGGTAGTATGGGACCAAGCAAAAATTAATTAAAGTGAATGAAAGAAAGTGACTTACAACTCATTCACACAATGTTGACAATGTTACTTTAGCACAATAAATTATTGTAGAATGAATGAAAGAGATTTGTGTAATAGATCAAAGACAAGATTATAGTTGAGTTAATTAAATGGGAATTCAAAAGATTCATATATGTGAACTCATTTCATTGGATTGATCAAGAGGGGATCAATTACCCTCCTACTAAATGAGGAGGTTCCACCAATATGGTCAAGCATTCACCTACAAGGTTTCTAAGTTAGTTACCTCTCGTCTTAATGGGCCATGAAATTGCTCAAATCATGTCGCTACAATGATTGCATGAGTATTAATATAATTATTGCATGAGTCATACGACTAATAAAACAAAATTTTAGAGGACCCTTTGATAGTTCTTGAAGTTTTACTTAGACTTGTTGTGTGAAATTGACCTAAATTGCATGTGTTTACATATATATTAAGTGTTTTTAATGATGATATGAACTATGTTAGGATATTTCAACTTATGTCTCTTAGGCATATGAAATTGATATGATAACATATGCCCTATATTGTGTGATGTTAGGGGAACATTATTTAAAGGAAATGTAGCATGTATTTCTTTCCCAACCTTGTGAAAGGATAGTGGGCCTACATTGTATGAAAAACATAACAAAGAAGAAAAGGGATAACATTTGTAAATGCACTGATAAGTTACACTAGTTCTCACAATGAGGTCGCCATCCACAATCTTATTTCATTAGCCATTCATGTAAAATCTGGGATAGGGGATCTATAAATTTAGATGGTCCATATTATATGTAAAATGGATGTCATCTCCATTTAAAATTGTGATGGAGCCATGTCAACGTAGGGAGCATAGACCTACAACAAAGGAGTAACATTGAAATGGGGTGTAGAACATGTAAAGTGTTCACTGAGATAAGACAAACTAGAGGATTAATGTTAAATAAGAGCAATAATTGTATTCAAGTTTCAAATATATCTAAAAAATTTATATCATCAAGTACAAATATGCATAACGTGATTAGGGAGTTTTAGTTTGTCATGCGGGACATCATTTGTTTAGTGATGAATAATCTAATTTGTTTGTATATGCAAGGTGGCTCAATAATAATGCTAACATATACCTAGATTCTAGTACAAAATGACACAATGCATGTGTTGAAGTTGAACACTAATAGGATTCACCATGCAATTATGGATCAATACTAAAAATCCAATGGTAAATGTAAGATAAATCACCAATAACAGAAACAAAAATCAAGTTAGTGGGCCTGTAAATAAAACCTCAGTTTTTAATGAGTTGGTGTTGGTAAGGATAGATAAATCATAGAAAGAACATGATGTGTTCCTTAAACCATCTAATGGAATAAGAGATACTGATATTTTTAATGGAACTCAGCTTGACAAAATGGAATGAAGTAAAATAATGACTAGGAGTCTTACGACTTCCCTCCAATGGATTGTAAACAAACATTGGTTTGGAAATGACAATACAACTAGGTAGACATATCAACCAATGAAAGTATGCCATAGGGGAAGAAAGTAATTATAACTATCACTAGTGACCTTTGAACAAAATTAATTTTTATGACAAGAGGAACACTAGGGTGTCAAGTTGACAAGGTCAAAACATTTCATATGCAGATCTAAGGAATTGGATTATATATGTAGGTTATATATGATTAATAAATTCAATATAAATTGATAACCATGGGTGAATCATTAAAATGATCCACTAGATATATTCATAGTCACATTCATATTTAATTGAACACAATCTGCTGAGGATGTGAATATTTTCAATATGCATGCTCATCTATTTCGGGTCCTCAAGAATAGTTGCGTTTATGTGTTTATTTAAAATTGAAAAGAAAAAGAACTTGGTAGTACATAATTAAATGATATTATATGTGTATATATGTATTGTTAAATATCTACATATGTAGATATATTTCCATTAATTCTTTTTGGTTTTGTGCTTATAGAAAAATAAAAACCTCATATAGATTTTCCACCAAGGTTGTCTAATGATGTAACAATATTTTTTTTGGTATTGTCAAAATTTCATGACATAAGAAGTCAAATATCCCTTAGCTCTCAAACTCTAATATATTTTTCAAGGCTTTGGGTGAATAAATTGGACAAAACTCTTAAAAAAATAGTTCCATCATCAACCAATCTTAGATCATGCCTAAATGTTTTTCTAGATTCATATCAAATTTGTCACCTAAAATATATTTTATTCTTCCATGTATTTATGTTAATAATATATTCATTATTAACTATGACATATAGATATTTCCTTAACTAAAATGAGGACACACTTATGAAATACCATCATTGATCTACCATTACGATTCAAGCAATCACATTAACTAGGCTAAACACTTGCTCTTGTCAGAAGTAGATTCACGACCACTACTATTCAAAATATACTCAGTCTAAAGCTACCCTCTAAGTTGAGTAGCACTATCGTTAAAATTATGTTTTGTATATTTAATATTAACTAGCATGGGAAATGACAATCACCTTCACCTAAACAAATCATTTCCTTATAAATTATATCCAATGAGATGATTGGGTCAAGAGTACTTATCACACTACATATATCCAAAACAAAGTTTCTTTAATTTAACCATCTTTCTAAAAAAATTCCTCTAAGAATTTTGTTAAGGTCATGCATCTCTTGTTAGTAAAGTTATTAATTCCAGTTTCACACATTCATAATAATTTAAATATATTAATTAAGTATGATTCTAATCTACACAATAACTATCCTCATTAGAAATAGTGGGTTTAGGAGTTAAAAATTATTTCATCCAAATTACACTTATGATTATTAAGGGAGGCCAACCTAAGAATTAGCTACGTGCATCCTCATACAATGTTAATTGATAGTGATATTTCTCGTCATTAATAACGATTATCCTATTCATTGAGTATAATCCTCATTTAAATGAGAGACACTCTCATTAAGGGTAGATAACCCAAACCAATACTAGAGGATTCCATTAGTGATAACTAGCATAGAGATTAACTACCACCCTATCAAAGCATGACCACCTTCCTTAATAATAGGTATCATATATATTCATACCACCTTCATCCAAACTATAATTTTCCTTATTAATAGTAGTTAGGACATGGATTAACTACCACTCTCATCCAATAGTAATTTTTCTGATTAACAAAGGTTGCAATAACTATGGTTCTCATTAAAAGTTGATAGCATGGATACTCTATGTCATTCTTATTCAATAGTAATAACCTTCATTAATGATACTCAACAAAGGAGTTGAATACCACCATGATCAAAATGGTGACATGACCCTAGTTATACATAGCCATTTACCTATTAATTGAATAATTTTTGCATCCAAATGGTATTTCCAATTTCAATATTTTTCACGAACTAACCCAAACGATAATTTTCGTCAGCATGTGTACCGAGCATGGCAATAAGTTTTTACTTTTCTCTTGGCAATAAAATATAACCCCTATGTGTTGGATGGGCTCTGTGAATCAATATAACTAGCCTTGAACTTTATTGTGACCTTCATCCATTAGATGGTCTCCCTTATTAAGTTTGGTATGGATAACCTCTTAAGTAACCAACTTTATAATGGATAGTCACCCTTGTAATGTGTAACTATCTTGGAAATTGATTATTAAGTAGTTATCAACAAAAAATAAGTGTAGGTAGCCTAAGGAGTGACTACTATCATGTAAAGATGATTAGGTGTTTTTATCTTGGGAAATGATTCCTAGAGTCATCTAAGCACTTACTTAAATTGACCTCCTTTAATCATTTTAACTATAATTATTGCCATCATTAAAGCGTGCTACATGTCCACTTCATTGTGACATGGAAGTATAGAAACACTAACAATAACATTAATTATTTGTAAATATTTAAAACTAAATATTGAGCGCTTCCATCGATGAACTTGAAGGCAGAAAAAGTAAAATGTGAACACAAATTCTAGAATTCTAGCATAGAAAGATAGTATAGGAAAAAATATTTATGAATGTAGACAAATTATTTGAATTCACATATCTAAACCCGAAATAAAACTGTAAGGAAAACACCAATGAAAGAAATGAAAGAAATGGATGTTATCCCACCTCGTATATATATGAAATAAATAAATAATGTATATTAGTTGAATAGATATATAATATTTATGATTACAAGTATAGTGAAGGCAGCCTATGGATATTGAAAACACAACAGTACTTACACCCATAATAGATGTACATTGTACATGGATAAAAAATAGAGCTAAGCTATTTTCTATGTGAATAGTATTTTCTTTTTACTCGATAAAGACTATTCTATTAAATAAAAAAGAAAATTATTTACATAGAGGGTTTAACCTCTGAGGGTGTAGCCACCTGCCCTCTAGCAAAAATTCTTGCCAACATTATACTGTATGGCATTTACAAAAAAGATTTCTCTGACTTAAAACTGTTACAAAAAATTGCAAAATGCTACTGACATTTTCCTTTTGGACTTCTTGCCAAAACATCTGGACATATTCCCTGTGAACAGCATATATAAACACCTGGACACATACAAACACCTGGACATAGACATAATTAGATAGACACCTGGACATAGACTAAACAGACAGACACCTGGACATACTCACAACAGACAGACACCTGGACGCCAACCTGAACAAAAATTCTTAACTTTCTGAAGCGCGCTGGAAGGCTTGGCGAGCTTAATCCTACGGAGGCAAGCCGAATTCCTTGTCTGGAGTTATATTGACCTATTCCACCATTACATTGTCCTCAACATCTGTTGCGCTTCTGCCTAGTGGGAGAACCAGAAGGAGGATGTTGCTAAAACGCGTTCGCTCGCTGTCAATAACGGGCTCCTGAGCAGACAGGCTCTGGTTCTCCGATTCCTTCTTTTCTGGGTCATTGAGGACCCCCCCCCCGATGGGCTGCCTGGACTGTTGCTGGGCACTCGGGCACTCGAAGGATTCGTGGAAGGATTGTCCGAGCTGATCTGCTCCTCTTCTTCCTCAAAGATCACAGTCACTAAGGCTGAAATGAGTGGCTTATTAAGCCGACTCTTGAATTGAAAACGCGCCGAGTGGAAGGAGTTGTTCAGGGAAATGCCTGAATTGTTCGAAGTCAGAGAGGAGGGCGCAGCAGGGCCTATGGACGGGTCAGAATTATCAGATGGCGGTGAGGGAGGCGGAACAGAGGTTAATGGAGCGACATTGTGCGGAACAGAGCTGCCTTTTCTACAGGAACCACCCCTGGAGCCAGTGTTACTGCCGCATCGGGGGGTGCCTCTAAGGCGCGGCATTGTCAATTTAGGGTGCAGCCTGAGCAAACACAGGTTATAAGAACGAGGAGGCCAATTGGATGCAGGAAGCACAAGACTTCTAAGCTAGGTATCCAACCATAAAATGAACTGAGATGAAGAGGAATTGACTGTAAAGAGCCAAAGAGGAAATTGAAAAGGAGCATAGACAGACTTATGAGATCCTCTCACCCGACTTAAACCAAAATCAGGATGCAGGGACCTGACTCGGAAAGACTTCTGAGCTCTGTGCTTTTCCCTAGTGTGCCCTCTACTGAGCCATATGCAGCGCTCCTGAATGCAAATTATAACCTGTTCCATGTCCTTTAAGCGGTGTGCGCAGTCCTCCAACCCAGACCAACATTCCCTGTGTGCATTAACGCCTCTACACAGTGCCATTACTATCCTTCATTGTCCACAATAACTCAGGGCTTTGAATGCCCTTCCCTCATATGCTCTGAGCCGCCTAGACCTGCTGGAGCGCTGGCCAGTTGCCGTCCTGCGCTGTCCAATCATGCGTACGTGTTGATAACACCCGCATCCGGGTTTCTATGTGAATAGTATTGCTTGAACTGTTTAAACTATTTATTAACCAGGATTCACCTAACTATTAAAAAAAGAAGAAATGTAACATTAGTTGTATAAAAGAAAATAATAAGGACAAGTTTCATCAGTAACAAGAAAAATGGTACTCAGTGCCTAACAAAATTCCTTAGATATGAAGAAGAGACAGATGCAAATAAATCAACTTCATGGCACAAATATTGAAATGGCCAACACTACCACCTTTGGTTGTGTTGGTGAATATTGCCCACATAGACCTTTATATAAATGTACATATGCCATTATTGAAAGGTTGCAATAAGACATTGAATTTATTGTCTGATCAAATATTGAAAAATATGTTATTTGTTTCTAAGTTTGACATTACATTTTGTATATTTCAAAGATAAATTAATAATAATGGAAAGGAAAATAGATTGCTATAATCCTCCTTTCTCATGGACTAATAACTACTTTTGAAAATGACTACCATAATTATTCATCGATAGTAACTAATTTAAAAATAAAAAAACATAATTCTTATCCTTTTAATAGTGTGTGAGGATATCTATCTATCTATATATAGTTAAGAGCATGTGTGGGCATAATGGCTAAGAGCATGTGTTTCCTCCTAAGAGGTCACAGGTTCAAAACCAGAGGGGGGTAGAGTATGTATGCCTTCGTAGACTTAGCAGTCAAATCGCTGCGCGAGGTGGGTCCTTGTCCACAAACAAGGGGTCTCATACACCATTTTGGTGTCTGGCTTGCTGTAACCTTAAAGATTATTTTATATATAATATTATATATATATATATATATTTATAATACAACTCATATATTATAAATTAATAGTAACTAGTTTGGAATTGACTATTACTTATAATGATGAGAACTCTTCTGGAAAAAGATTACAATTATTCATTAATATTAATTAACTATTATCCCTATCCATTATCGGTTAATAATAACAATGTTGAAAATTAAATATTAATTATTTTATATTAATTATAACCATTACTTTTTATATAAATAAAACCATTAATTTTTATATATAATAAAATAATTAATTATAAATAGTAAATATTTTAAAATTTTATTACCGTATTTCTTTCGCTAATAAAAAATAATGAATTATAAAATAATAAATAATTTTAAAATTTATTACAACATTTAAAAAATCAAAACATTGTTTTAATTATTAATAAAAATAATATTTACATTACTTTCAATAAATTATTTATTAATAACCTTTTTGTAAACTGAATTACCATCCTTATTCCTCAATAGTGAAAATTTAGTACCCCTTATTCGTAAGGAAAGTGAATGAAGCGAATAAGTCATGTAACGTCAGTAACTTTGAAATTGGTTCCCACCTCATTATACTAGTTAAAAAAAATGGAATCCAGTGGCATCCTCGTAGTTTGAGTTGATAAAGACGAGCCTATAAAAAATAAAAAAATACATCTCGTCCATGTTTATGAAAAGAGTGTGAATGATATTTATTTTTATTTGTTTAAGAAAACACGTTTTTTTTTAACCTAAGAAAATAGGTTAGTAGCTCATTTAATGGAAGTGAAAGTTTAATGTTTTTATAAGTGATATTATTTTAGTTGAGTCGTGGTAATGAGTCCGTGTAAGGATAATGAGTTAATAAATATTCATAAATAATAGTTAATTATAATTACTAGTTTTTATTTATAAATAATAATTAGTGATAGTTGTCTTTACTATCAATAGTTAGTTGAGTTAATATAGGTTTTCTTACTAAATAAAAAGAAAAACATAATCGTAATGAGTTAGTTCATATTCATAAACAATAGCTAATAATGATCTTCCTCACTACAAGTTGACAAGTGAGTTAAGATAGAATTTCCTACTAACTAAAAGGAAGTCAATAAATGACTCTCATCTTATTACATTATTTCAAATAAGGATAAAATGAAGAATTGTACTTTTAAATATTCTAAGCAAAAGAAAAGGAAAGTTGTAATTTTATATTAGATATGTTAATGAGAAGTATTTTAATATGAACATTCTTCTTAGCATATGCTTTATACTATGTGATGATTTTTAATCTATTGCAAATGAAATTTTAAGACCAATATAGGATTAAGTGTATCAGGTATATTATGAAAATCATTTTTATGAACCACATATTGATTTGGATAACTTTATTGCTACTCAAAAACACATCCATGAAGTTGGACACATAAAGGATCAACATTTGGGAGACCTAAGTAGATATAGTATTCATCCCACAATGAATCTATTAATATCGTAATAGGATACACCACTATGATGCAGACACAATTGTTGACAAAGTTTCATGTTTTGTAATTAGGAGAATTAAACAACCATGGACTAAACCCTTGAACCAATGTGGGATTGAGTATTGAAAGAGGGAAGAGGATGTTTCATAATCATTTACTTGATCCCACAGGCCATAATGTTAATAATCCATGTGACCTTAATTCTACATTCAAACATGTGGACTCATGAATATTTCCATATAAAGGATGAATAAAAGGATACCATGTGGATAACCACATATCATTTTGTATCCCCGATGAATAAGATCATAGTTACATGCAAACATAAATGGATTTCTAAATGTACCTAGTTCATGTTACAAGTTAGATGAATGTTACATTCATTTTTTCTTATCATGAAACAATATCACCTTAGGGGACATGGACCTACAACAAAGAAGGCCCATTCAAATAAGATATTGAACACCTAGAGAGGTCATTGAGATAGCCTCAAACTAGAGACTTTGAACAAATGTTGAATAAGAGGAATAGGTATATTTGGTTTCTAATTTTTTCTAGAACACTGATATCATCTAGCATAAATCTCCATCGTGTGATTGAAGGAGTTGTTGATTGATCATGGAGAATACCATCTGGTTTGTGGTCAATGATGTAAATCATTTTTAGATGCATGAGGGCTTCACTGGGGGAGTAATACCATACAATTTGTGTTCATAATAGGGGATAAATATTGAGGAGAAAATGACATAATATATTAAGCATATAATAGGGGATATAAGGTTTTTGTATTGATGGGTATAAGAACATGGCGCTCATAGTTGATGAAAAAATATAAAGAGGTATCAAAAATGTTAATGAAAAAATGGATACTACAATATTTAGTCATGCTAGGGGTTTTTTAAATTGGGAAGGTGTATTGGGTTTGTATTGGTAGGGAGTTAAATAGTGTGAATTTTAGAGGTATTTTCCACTATGTAATAAAATTAGAGGTATTGTTTAGTATACCATGAATGCACATGATATTTCAAAGGGTCATTGAGTGAAGCCCCCACAGTTAGATGTAAGCAAGCTCACCAATAATAATAGCATATTGAAAAGTGCCAGTATAAACCATGATAACGTGAATATATGTCTTCAAGTTGAACACTTAGAGGAGTGACCATGCCATTAGGGATCAATATTTAAAATTCAATGTGACATGCAAGGTATAAAAACAATCATGAAAACAACAAACAAGGTATTTGGCCTCGAAATCAAATTGATAGAGTTAATGAGTTAGTGTTGGTAGTTCTAGATCTATTTTAGAAACTTAAAAGATAATTCTCTTAAACCAAAATAGGCATCAAATATATTGATATATGTAATGGAATTCAACTCAACACATTGGGGTGAACCAACAAAATGAGTGGGAGGTTTAGGAAATACCTTAAATGGAATTTAAATAAATATTGAATTACATAATGGATATATGAATTACCAAGACATCTCAACAATTATAGCATGTAGGCCATGAAGAGAAAATTATAAGGGTGACTAGGGGCCATTGGACAAAACTCATTCTAATGACAAGATGTATATTAAGGTTTGAGGCTCACAAGGTTAAAAACATTGTATGTGTAAACATAAGGAATAGGAGGATTTTATAGAGAAAAATGTTGTCATTGATGTCAAGTCTACTCATTAATGTCAAGTGAACAAATGAATACAAGTTCATGTAGAGTTTTTCGATGATGATATGTAGCCTATATTTGAAGAAATTTTATGTATAGGTAATTTTTTAAAATTCTATTGCAATGTTTGTAGTTTGATAGTCCTCTTCAAGATGTTTCCAACAATATATGACACTTGGTCAAAATCCCAATGACCAAGGAGAAAAAATCATTTTAAGCAAAGGAATATTGGACAGTAAGAGAAGGACTCAAAGAATTTGGGGAATCCAAGAAATCCAAGGTGAAAACAGGTTAGCGTATAAGAAAAGGCATTAGATGTTGAATCCATATGGAGTTATCTTAGAATTTCAAAGTATTTGGAAGTTTTTGTATCCGAATAATCTAGGGTTTTCTTTATTATTTTGGATCCAAATTCAATTTAGAGAGAGTGAGTTGTGTCAAGGTTCCATAAGAGTGAAGTTCCATATGAAGGTAGAGATCCATATTTCCATCGATCTAATTTTGGGTCACAATTTTGGGCGTTCATGGTTTCGTAGAGAAATGTGTATCCAAGCATCTGGGCCTATTGAAAGCATCACAAAGAGTTATAAAGGAAATCTATTGGAGACAAAATTTGTTATCCAAACATCTCACAAAAGGATATATCAACAACTTAAAAAAGATCCACTTCGAGGGGGAATCCTCCTTTACATTACATGAATGAAAAATTCTTGGATGATACAAATGAAAAGGCCTCATTTGTATATATAGGAGTCTAAGGGGTCACAATATAATCAAAGCCTTCATAACAATTATAATGTAAAGGAACAAAAATAACAATAATGGGATTCTATGGGGCAAAAAAATAATAATATGGGAGCTACATGGGAACAACAACAATAATAAGGGGGATACATTTGTATTATAGGGTAACATGCCCCTCTCCTTTGTAAAAGTATTTTCCTCAACACTTGATTATTTTTTGATGCTTCTATACAGAGTTCTCATCCTCCGATGTGGGATCTTCATCAGGTAAGTTCTTCCACTCTATGAGATACTCTGAAATTGATTGATTTTGTAGCTATCAAGTTCTTATTTCTATGACTCGTTTAGGCTCAAATATGATTTTCCCTTGTTCATTAATTTTCAAAAACATTGTTTGAACTAGAATCTTATCACCAATAACCTTTTTTTGCATTAAACACATAAAACTCTGTGTACTTAGGAAGATGCAGGAAAATCGAATTTGTGCGCCATAGTACCAATATTTTGCAACACCTTGTAAGGACCGTAGTACATGGTTGATAATTTGTTATCCTTAATAGCTTGCTTGAGAGACATTTGTTTGTATGGTTGTATCCGTAAAAAAACCGAGTCACCTACATCAAAACTACTTTCATTCTTATTTTGTTTCATTCGATTATGTGCTAGAGTGAGGTTATCCTTTAAGAGTTGGAGAACTCATTGTTGATGCTCGATGTGATCTTCAATTCCTTGAACCTTATAATTTTCTCATAAGCATGATGTCATGGATGGTGGAGGATATCCATAAAATACCATAAAATGGGTCATTTTTTCTGTAGTATGGAAGGAAGTGTTTTACCACCATTCAACTAGAGGTAACCACTTGACCCATTCTGTTTGTTTATCAGATACAAAATAATGAAGATATGCTTCCAAAAATCAAGTCACTATCTCAGTTTTCCCATCCAATTGTGGATGCTAAGTTGATCTATGAGCTAATTGAGTACCAAGAAAAGAAAGTAATTATGTCCCAAAATTTCCAATGAGGATGGGATATTTGTGAGTTACTATAATCTTTGGATTTCCATGAAGCTTTAATTGTATCAACTTTATTTTGTTGGAAAAAAAAACAATATCCACAAACTTCTGAATATCAAATTTAAGGCCATCCAAAAAAAACATTCTTGACCGTATGGTAAGTTTTTAAAAATCATGAGTGCCCTCCTAAGGGAGAGGTGTGAAATTCCAAAAGGATATTTTTTTTGAGTTGCAAAATTCTTACAAAGATATAAGCAATCTTTGTACCATAATGAATCATTTTTCCATCTAAATGTATCAATTGTGCAGGGATCTTACTGCATATTTTGAATGAGTGACCACACCTCTTCATCATTCTTCAATTCGTCCCTTGCTTCGTTTATCCGCTCAGGTTGGATAATAGAAATGGCACAAAGTGGTGCTTCCACATCCTCATCCTTTATTGACAGTTCGTCTGCAACAACATTTTTCTTCCCTTTTTTGTATATGATTTCAAATTCATAACCTAACATATTTGTCAGCCATTTTTGTTTCTCTTCTAAAGATAATATTTGTTCCAAAAATTATTTAAGGCTATCATGATTTATTTTTACCTTGAAGTGTCTTCCCATTAGGTAAGATCATCATTGCTCTACTGCATGTAGTATTGCCAACATTTCCTTTTCATAAATAGGTTTTTTATATACTTTCCTTTGATTGGATGACTTTCAAAAGGAATGGGTCTTCCTTCATAAAAATTTACTAGGTGACAAGTGATTTACAAGAAAAAAATCATTTATACCATACAAACCAATAGCAAATGTTATCCAACCAACTCACAAAAATATAGATCGATGACTTAAAAAGTATCCACTTTGAGGGGGAACCTCCTTTACATTACATGAATGAACAATTATTGGATGATACAAATGACAAGACCTCCTTTATATATATAGGAGTCTAAGGGGTTAAAATATAATAAAATCCTACATGAAAATAATAATGTAAGTGTATCACAATAACAATAGTGGGATTCTCCTCTAATTAATGATGATGTGGCAGTCCAACATACGTGTTGGTCTATTCAATGAAGCAACAATATGGGTGACATGTATTTTAGACATTACTACACATGTTACAAAGCACAAAAAATGTCACATGGTAGGCTAAATTGGTATTTGTTCTTGGCAAAGTGGCCTAATTTAGGGTAATACATGGCATCATATAGAGGACACATTGTGGGATGATGATGTTATCATGACATCAATAGGCATTTTTTCTCTTAGACATTAATAACAAGGTCTTCTAATGTGGTCTTATGGGCGTTTTGCAAAAAAAAAAAAAAATTATGCTTAACCCTAAGGTTCGAGCCTTGTGGTCATATTTGAAAAGCAGTAGTATATGCTAAGAATGAATTTTGTCATTTTGGCACCAAATTTAGAAAAATGAAAATTACATTCTGCACACCCAATTTGGACAAACATGTTGAAGAAGTGTCAATTTTCCTTTTAATAGGGAATGTTAAATGTGTTATTCACATGCAAGTAGAGAATAAAAACTACTGAAGTATGAGTTAACTAATTGAACAACTAAAGAAGTCAAAGATGAGAGGTGCTGAAGAAATAGTGAAGAAAATAACTAATCTAAAATATATATATGAAGCCTAATTGAAATATAACATTTTAAATAGAAAATGACCTAAGAATAGAAGCAATTGTAAAGCCTTATAAGAAATGGCAACATTGAAGAGAAAAAATATATTAATAGAGATAGAGAGTTATGTGTGGGGATGAAGAGTATATTTTAGAAGGAGAAATTGATGATGTAATATTTTAGGAAAAGGAGGCCTCAAGTATGAGTTTGAAAATTTATGAAAGAATGATCTAAAAGGTTGTTCAAGTAGGTACTTTCACAAAAGGGAGTTGGTTCTTCCTTTAGGTTGGTTTCTCTATAAATTCGCAAGCAGATGATTGTTAACGAAAAAGTGGATTGGAGCTTCTGTAGGTTGTAGCCTACACAAATTGACGTAATTTGAAGTTGGAAGTTTATTTTGCATCATAATAAAAAAAGAATTATGATTTTTCCCATTTGGGTTTCTATGTTAATATCTTGCGTCCAGACTTTACGAGATTTATGTGCTTCTATTTATTTCTTTGTATATGAGTATTTTTACTTTTAGCAAGTAATTTTTCGAATTGTTAAAATACTGATTCAACCACTGTCTTAGTATTTTCGTGGTTTCTAACAGTTGGTATTATAGCCAAGTTCCTTAAAGGTATATTTGAGATAATTTCTAACCATAATGGAAGTAACACCATTAAGGTTCATATCATTACTGAAATAAACTATGCATTTTGGGAGGAAAAAATGAGCACTTGCTTATAGTTTCTTAGTGTAGATGTCTAGGAGATAGTACATAATTACTATAAAAATCCATCTATCATGATTAAAAAATACATTAGGATTTAATTCACTTATAATGCTAAAGTTAATAATGCACTCCTTACTAGAGTATGTGAATATGATCTCGTCAAAGTTATCAATGCACGACTACCATGAAAATATGCAATAAGATGAGTAGTTCTTATGAAGGAGATAGTAAAGTAAAGAATGATATACTTCAAGGCTATAGAATGCAATTTGAATACTTTAATATGCATAAGGATGAGGAAATAGAAAAATTCTTCCTTTGAGTGGATGAAATAGTCAGTACAATAAGAGGACTTGACAAAACAATGAGTGATTTGTTTGTAGCTCATAAATTGTTGAGGAAACGAGAGAGCTCAACAATCTATTATTGAAACAATTTCTTGGAATATTGACTACCTATGAAATTAGGACTACATAAATCAAAACTACATCAAATGGGATGACTTTGAAAGATGACAAAAAGTTAAAAGAAGATCAAGATGACTCAAGTTCTAGAACTCATGAAGAGGAGATATTTTTTGTCAAAAATCTAAGAGAGGATTTGGAAAATACAAAGGTAAGTGGCCTTTAAAATGCTTTAATTGTTGTAAAGTAGGTCATTATGCATCTAAATTTCCATAAATAAAAATAATAATGAACATGAACATAAGGATACATATACAAAAGTATAAAAGGATAATAATATAGAAAATAAAAGTTTCTATATTCAATATGATTGTACCTCATGAGAAGATAAAGATGAAAAATCCTCTCATGAGGACAAATCTAAACGAAGTACAAAAGAGTCTATGATCATGGATTTAGACAGACTAGAAAAAGAACATGTAAAGTCTGATGAAGAAGTGGTTGAAGTATATTTGTATGCTGAAATGATAAATGACTTAGGATAAATTAAAATACTGTGTAAAAGGAATAAGATGTAGAAAGAGATGTTGGGAAAATTTGAAAAATAAAATTATATCTCTAAAAATTTTGCACTTCTTCCTCTAAAAATCAAGGAAGAAAATAAGATTAAAGATACTTAGCTGAAACATATGAAAGAAAAAGGAAAGTCATGTGAATGGATCGAGGAAGAGGTAGTCTCACCTAGAAAAGAGTAAGACACAAATCAGCCTAGATTAGAAATTGATCAAAGGTTATAGTAAGTTGAATAAGATTCTAAGTGTCCAAATATCCCCTCATATCGAGAATGTTTTTGGATGTTATGAAGAGAAAATCTCAAAAGTACTTGCATATAAGGAACCCATCAAATTTCTTAATGTAGCCAAGTGGCTAGATATAGTTCAAACTAAAAAAAATTAGCCAAAACAATAGGGGTAGAAAATAAAAAAGAATAGCAACAAGATAAAAGTGGGTGCAAATAAAAATCAGCAGCAATAATGGAATGTGTCTTACATCCATTCGAAAAAATACAATGTTCAAGAAAGAAATCAGCATACACCTTTTATTCCTCAGATAAGAAGCCAAAAGAAATTAAATTATTGTAACGAGTTTTGGAAAGAGGATAGTCGAAGAAATGTTTAATATTTTGTAGAAATTATGGTGTATATGTGCAACTGATCATGAAGTTTTAATAAAAATCATAAGACACAAACATACTCTACTGTTGTGTGAAATTCATTCAACAATATAGCACAAAACATTAACACTTGAAATAAGAAATGACACACATGCACAAAGTATTTTTTTGAGGGATAGAGATGTATTGCAATTTCTTTTCTTAGCTAAGCACAATTTGCAAGTGAGTAACCTATCTCTCTTAAATAAGAGGCTTTGAACCAGACTTAGTCAATTTATGCCTCAACTTGAGCCTCTATTTCATTGCGCAATTACTTGAGAAGTTAGGTCCCTATTATTTAGGAATTTCTTCAAAATGGATTGCGCAATTCCCAAGGCTGATCATCAAAATTCACGCAAGATATGTATACTCAAGGCTAGTCTACAACTAATGTCACATTACCTTCGAATATCCACCACAACTAGGGAACTTGAATTCTCTAGACACACTAGCTATTTTGGATTGATTGGTCATTTAACTAGATGATCATTGAATTAAACTGAAGTCACATTGAACAACTGACATTGCACTAGTTACTCCAATAATTGGAACTAGTTTAACTAAAAACAACTCGAGATATAACTTTCCTTGATATAAATTAGAAACTACAAATGCTTAAATAAACTCTAACTCCTCCAAATTGAATTTACTAAGAAAACTAGGTGACACAAGCCATGTCAGACAAGATAATTGCATCCAAGTAGTATGTTGTTGTGGAAATTTGAATTTTCTCAATTTAATGAGGGGAAAATCAAATTGAGAATTTCTACTGCATTTATCAACAATTTTTTGAGTTTTAGGAATTCCACACACAAAGGTTGAGAAAAAACAATATATAGAAATAATGCACAATTTTTCGTATAACTAGGTGTGTGAAAAAATAGCGTCTAATGTAGAACCATAGGGAAAGGAGTAGCACATGATGTGAATGGGTGGAAATTGTTAAGTTTGACTACATATTCTTACCAATTTTGTTTTGTTCAAGATTAGTGAGTGTAATGTGTTTACGCATGGTAGTGCCCATGGTAATTGTTTTCCCTAGTACTACCCATGGTATCAAAGTTTATGTAATGATGTATGAATAGGCTAATACTAAAGCGATTTAGACTCCTTGTTTGGGTTTTGATCAATTCTTTATTAGTTTCATTTTGTTGCTATAATATTATGAGATTTATGCTTGTGAGTTAAGGTCAAATATTGTTGTAATGCTATAATTGTTGCACCAAGAACCCCTTTGGATTGTTAATAAAATATGGTTCAAGATCAACTTGTTCTTATTTCCTGTTTTTTGTGAGATAGTCACATCACGCAATAATTATGTTTTTGTTGGAAATCAAATCACCACTGAGAGGGGGGTGAATTAGTAGTGATGGCCTTTATATCAATTTTAAATCTTATTGCTAGATTATCAATTTACAACAGACATCCACAATATTAATTTACAAAACATGTAAGCAACAATAAAATAAAAGAATAATAACCATGAGAAATATCAACACAAGCATGCACACATAAGAACATAAGTATTTCTAGTGAACACCCTTTCACAAGAAAACCACCTTGCTCTTGTTGCACTGCTCAATTCTTCTATTAATCTGTTGAACAAATTTACATAGATTAGCTTACAACCATGATATGGAAGACTCAGATTCCTTAACAGTATGTCAAAACCTATCAGATAGGAAATATGTTTCTCTCATGGGTCTATGAAAATGTATTCGCTAGAACCACCCACTACCAACGATCCTCACCCAACCTCCATTAGACTGTCCAACACGAATTGGATGGAGAAATTGTGTCTTCTTCTAAATATATTGAATCATTGTCTACTCTAAAGCCTCCATGCTTGACATCCTCAATGCTAATCAATTTTCATATATTTTGAAACTGGGTTCTTAATTTTCTCACCATGAGCAACCCAACAACTCCATCATTCTGCTCATTAAATATGAATTAAAAAAAATTCCCTAGAGAGGGTTATTTATTATCTTCTACTTAGAACAATCTTTACTCTCTAACACACCACATGCTTCCAATTTATTACCACAATCAACATATAAAATATGAATCTTCTTCTCTACTCTATCTATGTTTTATGCACAAAATACAGTTATAAAATATTGTTAAATAATGTGAGCATATGGTGCAATATATACTCACTCGAAAGGCCCTCACAATAGCATGATCTCATACTCTCAAGACAATGGACCAAATAGACTCCAATCCTTCCTATATTTATAATTTTTCTATGATGATTAACTCAGTAAATGCTACATATTATGGGGAACTCAACACTTCTTTTCACATGCTTTAGATTTGGTTGAGATAGGCTCCTTGAAAATATCAACCACTAATTCCACTATACCTTTGACATTTTTGACCTTGATCAAGTTCTAGAGACCCCATGATTCAACCCTTTTTTGGAAAATTTCGGTAATACGCATTTCCATAAGAACGAAGTCATCTAATTTGTGAAAAAAATGCAGAGAAATTCTCATGAAAAACCTTGGTTGTATGCAAAACCCATGATAGATTTGATTGGAGCTCCAAAGTCACTCCCACAATCCTATCTGCCCGTGGCTAGAGCTTTTTCAGTCACTCCCATGACCCATCATCTATGTGACTAGGGTGGAGGATGGTTATAACTTAGTTAAATTAGCTCAGATCCTACTCAACATTCTTCCAAATCTTCAAAAGCCTCTATAGGACCTCTAGATGTCACTGACACCTTTGTAACACTTCACCAATTTACTTCCATATCACCAACAACATTACAAGTCAAACTAGGCTTTATGGGATGCTAACCAACAACCATACTAATCATCTAGGCCAAATCGCCTATAAAACCTCTCCACAACACTATTGCCATCAATATGCAGCTCCAGTACTTGTGCTACATCCACCAACACCCACAGATCCATCTCAGGTCCTTTCGAAGCCCTATATATCATAACATCAACATGTGGACCTGATCGATGACAAGGAGACCTAATCAGCAAGGCTCCTCAACTCTAAATCCTACAGCAGCCACCAACATTTGTATGCAGTAACATGTTCAAGAAGATCATCACATACCCAAGCTAGTCCAAGCTAATTGACATTCCATGAAGAACCTACATAGCATCCAGACATGAGCCACCTATATCCACACATACACATGCATAACCAAGTTACCTACAACCCAAGCACCCAGGCTGACATCAATGCCAACGAAAAACACATTTGCAACAAACAACGCACATCAATGCCAAAAATATCCCCATTTGGCATTGGTTGCAACCCTACCTGAAACAATAATCTGAAAATTTCCTCTCGAAACAAATCCTCGTTCTCACATTCTCCCCCTTTGATATCAATGGCAAAGCACTAAACTTGTAACAGATAAATGACACGTGTTCCTCTCAGTGCAATGAGATCCATCAACAAAAACATAAACTTCACTCAAAAGCATATGTAGGTGATGAAAATTGGAGTACAAGTCTGAAAGGAAACAACACTCCCCCATATACTTGAAAAATATGTGCAGTAAACTCATCCTCGACACAAGATATGCCAAATCAACATCACACTAGAGCAACACTATACATACATCTCAAATCTACAATAATAAAGTATCTAGCTTCTATGGTGGCATGATAATAAGCAACAACAATAATAAGTGAAACACATACTTTCTCTCCTCAAATAGTAGCAACATAATCCATGTAATAATAGCAGCAGTAGATCAAATAACTAGCATATAGCAATGAGAACATAATGTGACTAGCTAGCAACAGAAACTCTAATCAAATCTATACCAGCAACAATATATATCCAAGCAACTTTGAATCAATAATAAAAAATACATTCTCTCCACAATGAGATATTCAACAACAAAAAACTCATAGATGAGTAAGAACAATGACTATCTAGAACCAAGATGTCTCACTCCTATGAGAAATTATAACATCCTCTGAGGAATACATGGGGGCACAAAATATATGATGACAGGGTCACATAGCATGACCAACCATACTCCACTGAATGCAAACATATCCATGGCCAAGTGTATATTGACATATATCATTGTCAATGCTTCCTTGACATATGCAAGAGGCTACTCCACATGGAATGATTACTATCACCCAATGATATCAGATAGAGTATAGGGCTTCATAAGCCTATTACATGGATTCCAAAATGATAATGCATGATTGTACAATGACACCATAATCCCATATATATATAGTTGAACCATGAATCACATGACTCTCTCTCAATACATTAATGACTCTAGATTATCTCTCCATGATAAATATGAGATTATACATGGATAATACATAAAATACATGGTTGTACTGACACTACTAAGAACCCATACAAAGCTAGACTAACTCTCATAACTCATTATACACATGCCAATCATGGCTCAAAAATCTATGCATGACACATGAAAGGTGATACTATGAGTGTAATAAAACCCTCCCATCAATGTAAGTACATAGAGCATATGATCAACAATATGTCCTCTTTAGGACAAAAATATAACATCAACATAAATCACATAAGATACATGTATTAACCTCTCCAAATCATTAACCATGAAAACAAGATATCATTAGTAGTAATCACCAACACATAGAAATGTATAGTGGCTCATCAACATCATGAACCAAGAACATATTCCAACTCCACAAATCAGAAACATCACACACCAATCAGCCCAATATATCAATGGTCTATGGGAAAAAATTAGGAACAACAACAATCATCATATGTGGCACGAATCTATACAATATAAACTGAAACGGAAACAACAAATAATATCATATTAGAAAAACATTCTGATAAATATAAACATCATGCACCATCATTGTACTAATCTCAGTGACACCTACCCATGTATGATATCATCAAACCAAAATGCATGATACAATCCAATTGCATATGTTGCATATTATCCATGCACAACCAAAATGTAAACTCATGCAACAAACTTATTCCAACTAAGCACATAGTATGGAACATATAGTAAACTCCTCGAAGGAGCCATGATGCCATCAATACCGCTGAAATATTGGAAACATATGAAGTTATCCCCATGAACATGTGGCATGTCAACTCATCACAACAAAAAAATCCCTAATCACAATAACGTTAGCAAAAACAACATCCATAGTAAAAATGCATCATCAAGAAATCACCATCAAACATATAAGCATCGTTAACATAATATCCTAAGTGCATGAAAAACAAGGTGTTCCATCTACTCCCTCATAAGCCAATGAAGGCATCACGTTCATTTTGTTGTCTAAAATATCTATCATGCAAAAGCGGACTACAATATGTGTCCATATCTTGTACTCTGAAACGAAATATGAAGATTACCTCTTTGATATACTTTATTTACTTACTCTTCCCTTCAATACATAAAAATTGTTAGGTGTCTTAACCCCGTTAACTATCACTCTATTTGATCCTTATTTGTAGAGGAAAAAACCTTTGGAGTTGAATACCACTTCCTTACCTCCATCCACCATCTGTATATCACTTACAATATTGTGCTTAAGACGCTCAATGATCCATACATTTGCATTGGTTATCTTTTAACGAAGGTTGGCCTTGCCACTTCCCAATACTCTCATTGGTTCACTCCCTTCAAAAATAACATAACCACTTTTAATTACTTTGAAGAAGTGAAAGCTTCTCTATCTCCTGTCATATGATGTGAACATCTATGATCAATATACCATTTGACTCACATGGGATTTTTGGGCAAGAAAACCCAAGTTATGGGTTTTGAACCCAAAGTTGTGGGTGTGAAACCATAAGGCATTTTAGATACCTGACACTTGGAGATGGAAGAGCACCCTTAGAGGAACAAGGGGTTTCTTCAAGAATCAATAGAGGAGGTATATAATTTTAGATATTATTTCATTATATGTTTAAGTGGGCTAATTTTCCTAATATTCAAGTCAGCCCAACTTAACGATTCCCTTTGAAGCATTGCACATTGGTTCAAGAAGGCATATAAATAGAAAATTATTGGAGGATGAATTCACCATCCAATGAGAAAGATTTAAAGGTAGATATACCTTTAAGGTAGTTTATAGCTAAGGAGACTTGTAAAGGTAAAAGAGGGAGTATGGTTTGGGTTACATATCTTGTGGTTGCAGGTCAAATATGGGAGGAGAAATCATCAAGGAAGAAAGCCATTGTATAGAAGCCATGTGCCTAGGTTGAGGGTGATTATTACTAAGGAAGAAGTTTGAAGCATTAGATGATTCCCTAGTTACAAATTCTAGTCTTGTAGGTTACTTTTGGAGGCAATGATAGGCTAAACAGGAGGGCTAGAAGTGACACAAGAGACAACGAGAAAGTGAGGTCTATTTGGGAAGACAGGTCATAGGATTTGGAATCATACAAGACCAAGTTTAAGGGGCTATGACTGTAGTTACATTCATCCCTAATCAGACGAGAAAATTTTCAAAATAGATAATACAGGATGAGGACAAGACGAGAAACACAAGTTGCATAAACAAGGTGTGGTTACTCTCTTCTATTGGTTCATTTGCTAATGGATGAGTTCTCTAGATTTAAGACAACCTTGGTGGGAATCTTGTGTTGTTTAGGAGGATTGTCAGTAGGTGTTTAGAAGTTCCCTAAGTGTATACCATGAAGGAATACATGACTGTTATGAGAGATCGGAAGTGAAACTTTAGCGACTAATCTTTGTAGGACAAAAGAAGTGAGCCAAGTGGAACAATTGACAAATCCCAAGTTTGATGAAGATAAGGAAATTTTTTAGTGATAGGGGGAATCACTTCATGCGCTAATTTTTTCTTCACTATAGAAGCACAAGAAAGAAATATTGGGAATAAGTCCTTGACATCTGAGAAGAATGAGTGGGAAACTGAGTTGTTCATAAATAGGGTTATGAGCAACTCACAAGAAGACTGTATGTATTGATTTGTTGATAGACTAATGATTAACTAGAGATACTATTGGAGAGTTGTGTTCAATGAACTAAAGTAGCATGATCCATTGATTGAGCTAGAACTATAGATTGGGAGCATAAGGACCAACATACATATTCAAGGTATCAGCAAGTGGAGCTATGAGGGTACACTACATCAGCTAGCTGGTTAGCTGTATCTTGTTTAGGGTAGATTGTTGTCATAGCTTTTGACACCAAACCCTAGTTTATATTCTTATATCAATGATTGTAAATGATCCCTAGTATGGTTTGTTAATATAAAAAATTTGGGTTGTTTAACTTTTTTTTGAAGTTGTATATTTGATCACTAGTTGATTTATTTATGTATTTATTCTGCTATGCCATGTAGTTGTTATGGTATTTGAGTTGCTTGTGTCAGATATTCTAAGACCCTAACCTACATTTTCAATGTCCTCAAAAATCAAAATGGAATAAAAGTTACGTTGAAGGGAAAGTGAATCAGAGTGTGCATGACGAATATAACTCAAGATGGAGTTGGTCACATTGTTAATAAAGGAATAATATTAATGTCAAATATATCACTTGGTATTTTATATGAGGAAAATTTGGAAGGGTCGCCAAACTATAGTTCATGGAAGGAAAGGATCAAATTGGTTCTGATTGTGAACAGGATTTTGGACTTTGCTGAGAAGGAGATCAAGGAAAAAATTGACCATAATTAGTTGTAAGTGTATGATGAGATGGAGATGAAGGACAAGTTGATCATCCTACATGGTTCCAAGGATCCTTTGATACCTCATCTATTGAGGAACAACACTTCCCATCAGATGTGGAAATATCTTTAGCATTTTTTTCTAGAATAAGAATGAGAACCAATAGTTGGTATTGTAGGATAAGTTGAAGGCCACCAAGATGATAGAAGGTGAATGAGTGACTTCGTATGTGGCAATATTGTCTCAGGCTCAAGATGATATTTCCACCATCAGAGTGACTATTAAACATTCTGGTGCAGAGGATTTCTTTGAAGGGGTTTACTCTATAATGGAAGTTGTTTATCAAAGGGATCATTGCCAAAGAGAAGTTACCAAAGTGAAATAGGTTGTGGGTTGACTTCGTTCAGGAAGAATTACAAGTCGAGGATCTTCATTTGAAGAAGAAGGATTTTGATGATGACGTGGCTCGTTTAGTAAATATTAATGGAAAGTAAAAGGAGGACTTTAGTAAGTTGAATTATGTCAACTATGGTGAGTATGGTCATTATTCAATGAACTGTCCAAAGAAGAAGTACGTAGATAATGAGAAAAAGAAGGCGAAGTAGGTTACAGGTATCACCACTTTTAATGAGATATATGACCTCTCCAAGAGATTAGAGAGTGAGGATTTTTCTTTGATCTCTCATTTTTCTAAGGGTGGCATCAACAAGGCTGCATGATATGTGGTGTGTCGAAGCATATGAAAGGTTCATACAATGTGTTCAAGACTCTCACTGAGTGGGACTCAAAGTTGAACATGGTAGTGGTTGTCAATAGTCAGAAAGAGATTAAAGGATCATGCATTATGTCATTCAATTTGGATTCAAGGTATTTGATGTGAGTTCATAATTGGTAGTGTGTGCCAAAACTCAAATATAATGTATTATATGTATTAATGACTGCAATATGGGGTTTTACATCATTTTCTAGAATGAAAAAAGTGAAGATTAGGCCCAAAGGATTTATCTTTGGTGGAGTTATCACTGGAGTTAGGGATCATGGTCTGTACAAGATTATAGGAAAGCCTATAGATCATGAGAAGCAAAAGAAGGAGAAAATCTAGGAATAGGTCTGAAACTTCAAATCATTTCCTAGTTATAGCAAGTTGTTTTATAGTTTACCTTTGGAGGGGTTGAGAGGCTAAACAGAAGGGCTAGAAGTAACATAAGGGACAATGAGTAAGTGTGGTTAGTTTGGGAAGATAAGTGCCAGGTTTTGGAAGCATACATGGGCAAGTTTAAGGGGATGCAACTATAGTTATCGAAAGCCCTAGTAATAGGGATGAAGTTACAAAATAGGCAATATAGGCCAGGAAAAAGGGGAGCAAAATAAGTTGGAGAAACAAGGTATGGTTTTTCTCTTCTATTGGTGCATTTCCTAGTGGATGAGTTGTCAAGGTTTTCGACAGAGTTGGTGGGTATATTGTGATTGTTAGGAGGAAATCAAGTAGGCTTTTAAAAATTACCTAAGTATAAACCTTGAAGGACTATATTCATTATAGGAGAGGTATGAAGTTAAGCTTTGGGGACTGATCTTTGAAGGACAAAAGAAGGCAACAAAGTCAAGAAATTTGACAAGCCCAAGTATAGTGAAGACATGGACATCCCGTAGTGATAGACGGTAGCCCTCCATGCCCTGTTTTTTTCTTCATTGGAGAAGCACCAGAAGTAAATAGTGGGAGTAAGTCCCAAAGAGCTAATGAGTACTAGTTGGCATCTAAGGATTTGTTCACAAATGGAGGTGTGAACAACTCACATGAATACCCTCTATGGGTGAACAACCCCACCTATTCGAGAAGGTTGAAGGGTTGGGGATACCCCTTTCATCAGGAGGTTCATATGAGCTATAAGCCCCCTACATATATTTTTGGGGGTATCACCACATGGAAATATCTTTTGTTGGTGTTTCCCATATACTTTGGTAGTTTTTGGCACATTCTTTTTGGATTTAGGGGTTTTGTATCGAGTGGGGGTTTTTCGTTGAGGAATTAGAATTGCACTTAGATCCAAAATAAATAGATTGGTAGTTTATGAATTTTCTCAGATATACATAATGTATTGGAATATTATACACAAGGAGGTGTATATTTCAAAATCCTAGTAGTTTCCCTAGTTTATGATAAAATATTTATGTTCATGTGTAAATTTTCCATTTCATATTTTCTATTTTAATATGAATATATTTGTAGTAGTTAATTATATATGGTTAAAAACTACACATATTTTACTGGGTATCATCACCCTACCTCCACTACTTAATTATGTAAACTTAACTTCAATATGTGTGACTTCTACAACTATAATTGAGTCAAAAAATTTGTCCTTGTATTCTAGTTTAGTTGTGGATAACATGTCTCTACACTTGATTTCTTTTGAAATCTTAGTTGTCAATCAAGATCCCAAGTTAGTGGCTCACGCTTCTAATATAGCTTCATATGGAATGACTATTCCATTAAGCATAGTAAATATTTATTATTGTAAAATGAAAATAAAAAAATTGGACGTTGAACATAACATGTATCAAAATACAAAATATGATCTTTTAACTTCACTTATTTTTTCAATGAACCCTCCTAGGTGACATGATTTCCTTTACGTTGTATTTTTCTTCGGAGGAGGCTATCCTTCGGGTCATGATTGTGAATAATATACTATCTAGAGATATGAATTACTTACCATTATTTTGTCCCTAGCTATAGGATTTAGTAATTGACTTAAAATGTCATATTTGATGTAAAAATATTGCTAGGTACCAAGTCCCCACAGTAACACATGTTGTGTATGTGTAGGGAAAGTTGGAAAACATTTTAAACTACCTAGCTCTTGAACTAATTTTAAAATGAAATTCATTTCACAATAAGTTCTGTTACAGTTGATTTCTCCTTCAAAAATTTTAAGCTTTATACAATTCCTTTTAAATAATTTTGGAAGGATTTTTAGGTCATTTGGTGAAATGTTAAGCCTTGAGTTAATTATCTTTAGGATTCATTTTTTAGGACATACCATAAAAAAATTCACTCTAATCTAGGATAATTATGATTTTATCATATATTTTCCATTTCTTGATAAGAATCATCAAGGAATTGCAAAATTCAGAGTATCTCATCAAGTGGAAGAACTTACTTGCCAAATATTTCACATGGGAGGACAAGAATTTTATACTTTAGCATCCAAAACTACTCAAGCATTGAGGACAAAAATTTTGAAGGAGAGGGGCATGTTAGGTCCCTATATTAGTACTGTAACCCCTTATTGTTATTAATACAACCCCCTTAATATATTTTTGTTCCCATGTAGTCCCATATCTTTATTATTGTGCCCCTTAGAAGCCCACTATTGTTATTATTGTTCCCTTACATTATTATTCTTATGTCGGCTCTAATTATAATATGACGCCATATACTTCTATATATAGAAAGGAGGTGTTTCCATTTGTATCATCCAATAACTTCTCATTTGTGTAATGTAAAGGAGGTTTCCCTGTCAAAGAGGCTAGATTTTAAGGCATTTCTCTCCCTTTTCTATCTTTTTGTGAGATGGTTTCATTACATTTGGTATGCGAGCTTTAGATTCTAGCATTTCACTGCTCCAAACAGGGGATCGTGGAATTTTCACTATAATTTTTTTTTTGTGATGTTTCAAAAGCTACAAAAAAAATCACGTTTGAGCTAAAATCATTCTGAACTTTGGGTCTAAATTTCAGAGCTTGTCTCACTATACTTTCAGATATATGATTTGAGGAAGTTAGGGTTTCTGCAGACTCCTGAATTACATTCCAAATAGGTGACCAGGGGAAAATTGTCATAACTTTTATTCTGAGCATCAGATTAAAATTTCATCAGAAGCTTTAGAAAGTAGACAGCCTGTAATTTTTTGTATATCAGTTTCAGATACTGACGTTGAAATAGTGACATGTGACACTTCAGACAATTTCGCTCCACTGAACTAGTCGATAATTAGGTCACTATATGATATTTGTCATAACTCTTCCTTGGAGAATACAGTCTTCATCAGACTTGAGGGGTTAGAAGTAGGATTCAAAGGAATACTATAGGATGCAATTTTAAATATTCGGGATCCATAGTTACAGAGATACAAGAGATTCAATATCGAGATCTTACAAAATGAAAAAAAAGGTGTGTAGTTTTCTTTTTTAAAATTTTGCATAAGATTGGTATGAAAAATTAGTTTGAAGGAATTCAGATAGAATAGTGAAAAATTATTAGCATTAATTGATGACCCGAAGAAAGAGAATGGAAACACCTAGTAAGAAACCTGAAATCTCTAACATGACTCATGAAGAAGAGGAAGAAATACAACATGATATATCAAAATTACAAGACTAAGTACAACACATTTCACTCCCACAAAAGGTAAATGAAGCCAAGATGAATGGTGTAGAAGCTATTATGAATGGCGTGCAAGATAAGATGGATGGCGTGGAAGCTAAGATGGATAGCATGGACACTAAGATGAATGGCATGGACACTAAGATGGAAGAATTGAGGATAAATTTGAATAAGTTGCTACAAGAAATGGTTACTAATAGTGAAAGCGTAGTAAAGGAAACTCATGATGAGAACACAAGAAATGTTAATCATGATTTCATAGACTCTAATGTTGGATTGAAGACTGACCATGTTACAAAAATCGATATGAGGAAGTTTGATGGCAAGGATCCGGGAACATGGATACTACAGATGGAGCAATTTTTCGATCTCCATAATGTGCAAAACACACAAAAGGTACGTATTGCAACTTTATATTGGAACCAAATTAGTTTGTATGCTATCAATGTCTTTTCTCTCGTAAACAAATTGTCACTTAGGAAATTTTTACGGAAGAAATTATAGCACATTATGAGGATATAAAAAGCGACACGTTTTTTAGCCAATTAATAAATCTCAAACAAAAGGGTTCAATGATGGAGCACATTGAGGAATTCCAAAATATAAATATAAGGGTAAAATATATTCTGAAGGAGCATAGGATTGATGTGTTCATAGGGAATTTAAAGGATAATATCCAACATCAAGTTCGCCTTTGGGAACTTGAATCATTGGAGAAGGCATTCAGGTTAGCAAGAAAAATGGAAAGCAAAATTATGGCAACCAAGAAGCCTACCACTCACAACTATAAATATGGAAATGTTTATGCCCCTAGCCTTCCACAACCTATAAAGTTGACACCACAACAATTGGAAGAAAAAAGAGCAAAAGGGCTTTGTTACAGTTGTGATAGAAAATACACTAAAGGTCATAAGTGTGCTGAGAAGAAATTATTCTACATAGATTGTGAAGAGGAAGAAGAAAAGGAGCAAGAAAGGTCAAAAGAAGAGGATATACTCCAAGAACAAAGCCTAGATAAAGAAGAAACGAATCCGACCATATCTTGTAATGCATTGGCTGGAATTACCACTCCTCAAACTATCAAGATAGAAGGACAAATCAAGAAGAAAAATGTAATAGTGTTGATTGATTCATGAAGCACCCATAATTTTATTCATTGTAAGGTAGCAAAAGAATTGAATTGCTTCCTATATCCAGCACCAGAGTGTCAAGTGATGATTGCAAATGAAGGAACAATAAATTGCTCTGGAAAGTGCCATAATATCAAGCTATCCATGGGAGAATATATATGTGTTGGACACCTAATCCTAAATGGGTTAGTGTGGAAGCTGAATAGACTAAGTAGTCCAAGAGACCTTGGGATGTGAATCCCAACGGTGTCATAATGTACTATAAATGTATATCATTTGTCAATAAAAATTGTATTGCATGTTTTATCTTTCATATCTCTCTTGCTGTCCATGTGTGTTTAACATGGTATCAGAGCAGGCGATTGCTGGTCCTGCTCCAATTTGAGCCACTTATTTTGTGGTATCTATATATATGTCAGTTCTGCGTTACCTGACATATCAGTCTTTGTAACTCCCTCTGCATAGTCTACTCATATTATGCCCATGTTCTGCAGGCTGACATGTCTATCATATCCCTGCGAAATTTCTGTCATTATTCAATAATTTCATGTTGTGAGTTCCATTTTGCTATGCGTTATACACATGGATTCGTTGTGAGTCTCAACCCAAGCCTGTGCCTGCCTATTCTTCTGAATACAATAATCGCCTGACAGAGAACTGAATAGTCAGACCACGACATAAAAGTTTAAAAAGGGAGTTATTCTTCCATTGCATGAATTGCTTCATGGTGCGCCTGCATTGATTATTCTGTGTGGATCTTGCAGTCGTAGCAATAAATCTGTGCTACTTGCGCGAACTAGAGCTCGATTTTCTGAGTCAAATGGTTCATGGTGTCTCCGTCTGCGGCATGGTGTCTCGATTTTCTGAGTCAAATGGTTAATGGTGTCTCCGTTTGCGGAATGCATACACAGTAAATTCTCTGCGGATTTATTTTGGTGTACAAGGACACCCTGCCCGTTCAATCGCTCGCTTGGAGAAGAGCGGGATTTGATTTGGGCAACGGATGATTGAAGGGCTAGGCGAAATATGATGAGGTGCTAGTTTCAAAACCATGGCAGTGAAACTTAGAGAACGAGATGAAATCTATCGATGAAGTTACACGTTCAGTTAGTTCTCTATCGACAGCAAGACCGGTAGGGTTTTGTAGTTTCTTTTAGAGTTAATCGATGCTTTAATCCATGAATTTAAGCCACGGTCGGGGCATTTTCCCGGTTCATTTAGGAAGGAGGCCACAGAGTCCGGATCCTTGAATCTGTCTGCACTGTGCAAATTGTAGATCAAGTCGCAGGGTATGTAGATTTGGTGTGTATAAGATTAATCCATGGAATGCAATAATTGCCATTGCTGCATAATACACTTCAATGCTGTATGAGGACAATGCGTGACAGAATATGCTGCATATTTTGTTTTGCTATCAAACACCTATGCTGAAGCTGGCAGGTGAGATGATCTTTAAAATTCATGACAGACAGAGAGGGACTGTTACAAGCTAACGATTACTGAAAATGCATGGAATCACTCTCATTTGAATGACTGTGCGTTGAATGTCCTCAAGCCGCTCAAGAAATCTTGAATATCTTGTGTTTGATGATGTTATTGGTTTATTTAAGGTACACTTCTGTTCATTTCAAAGCATGTGATGTTCATTATAATTTCTCAGGAATTCTCTTGAGACTGATATCATCATCTTAGCATCATTATAACTGTTGCGCATCTCACTGCCACCTTCAAAATTTGGGAATCACAATTTTTTATTGTTAAATAATTGTGCGCACATCCTCTAGTAAGGGTTGAGGACCTTTAAAGACTCGGTGAACAACGTGAGCTTGACTGCACATGCTAGTCATCTCACTGTTGAACATTTGTATTTCATTATTGCATAGTTTGCACTGGTTCAAATTCGTCGAAGAATCCTTGGGAGTCACCATCCCTTGCTCAATGCAATGTCATTGGTGGGTGGTATTACATTAAATTCGGTGGTATTGTTGGACACCTAACGACTTCCATTTGCCTTTCTGTATATTTAAACAATTCTGCTTTGCAATAGCGTGGAAGTGTTTTGAAAGGATTTTGTAAAACTGTGATGGTTATATATATCCATGTAGACAGAAGTCCAACTGCAGGTTTTGAAATCGTGGACTTCACATAAACCACTATCCTCATTTACTCGGCAACCGGCTTCAATAGTGACTCTGGTTCTCACTGTGTGCTGTATAAACTTCTAATCAAATTCAATTAATGTTGAATTCATACGCTGTTTGGTTCATTGTGGGACCATTGCTGTATTGGGTTATATGAATGTGAATTCAAGGTGTCAGGTGGGCATTTATTCTTGAACAGATTCAGGTTGAATATTTAATCTGCTAATATATACATGATTGATATTGGGTCGAAAATATAGAATTTTGTGCTGGTTGGGTCAATTAATATAATTTCGAATGGAATATGGGCGCATTGTTTCATGGGTTCAAGTCATATATGCATGAATTGAGTCATTGGATTTGATTGAAGATTTAAGAAGTTCTAAATTTGCCATGAAGGAGGAAACTCTCATATACAGAGATTGATTGATTGTGAAATGGTTTTATAATTATAATCTGAAAAATAGCTTCTGCATATAAAAGGGAAGGTGTGAGTTTTCCAGTAATTGCGATTTGGGTAAAAGCGTGGAGTTCCTCTCATTCGGCGGAAAACGAAAGCTGATCTTCAGCAATAGAGAGCGACTTGTCTAGTTTGCAGAACAGTGAAATGGTTTGGTAGCGCTGGAGAAGGCATGTATTGATTTGATTCCTAATTAGCAAGTTTCGTGGTATTATAGATCGAATTAGTGTATTTTCTTAAAGGTTGTTCATATCAGAGATTTTTATTGAAGTGTTGCCAGGACAAGTTCCCTTGGATTCAAGGTTGGTACAGGAAAATATCTTTTTGAGGCCTAAATTGCTTGTAGCTTTGTTGGAAATTAAATTCTCAGGTGAATTGAAGAAAATTCATTTTTGACTGAGGAGTCTGTTTTCCGGATATCACCATTCTTTGTGTGCTGAATCTATTGCAAGCTGATTGGTTTGAAGAGCAATTGGTGTCCATCTTTTCCTCATTGTTTTACTATTTTTTGAGGATTAAAAATGGCTCGAATTGGTGCAATATTAGAGTTAGTGGACAAACTAATACTCTCTACTATGGATAATACAGTCAAAATCAGCAAGGATTTCTTCTCAGAAATTCAGAATGTCTACAAAATGCACAGGAAAAGGATTGATTTTTTGCGCTTGAATCACAACTACAGCAAGAAGAGCTACATCAAAATAGACATCATTCTGAACCTGTTTTTGTTCAGAACATTGAGACAACCACCCATCAGCAGCAAGTCAATAATGTTACTGTTCATTCAAATAAAGCAGCAGTTGTACATGTAGGTGCAGAAACTCAGTCTGCACTTCCCAAGCCCATCATCAGACCTTGGGAACAACTTGTCCATAACAAGCACAGAACTGGTCTTGGATATGACAAGGACTTATCCTTTCATATTCCAGACTATTCAAAGCCCATTCAGTTTCAGAGTGCTGGATTTATTCATGACAGTTCACCTGCTCCTCATGACAGTTCACCTTGAGGTGTTCCAGACTCTGCCCCTCTTCCACAGCAACAACAACAACAAATCGTGAAATGCCAACACTGTGACCGAGTTGGCCATTTGAAAGATCACTGTTTTGATCTTCATCCATGTAAGCACTGTCATAAAACCAGTCATTCTTCACATAGATGCTTCAGAAACAAACGTCCTGCAAGAACAAAGATTCATCTAGGATGGATCGCTTCTTGGCAATGGGCATCAACAGCCAAGAAGATATTCCAAACACATGTCAGAACTTGTTCCAAAGTATTGAAAAGTCTTGTAGTTGAGTTTTCTCCATCATCTTACCTTGTATCTAACAGGGGGGAAATGATGGTCATCTACAAGCTTCAAAGCCACATCAAGCGAGCCTGAGCCACAACCTGCCACACCAGTTTCAGAGTTGTAGCCCGAGACAAAGATGCCCATGAACATGCCTTCATTAGGCAATCTGGGACACTTCCTCTAGCAGAAGTCTTTAGCTTCTTACCAGTTTTGGAAGAGTTCCAGGAAAAAAATTGAGAACACTTCCTCTAGCAGAATACTCCAGCTTCTTGCCAGTTTTGGAAGAGTTCCAGGAATTGCATTAAGCATTCCAGAGTTGTTGGTCATCCTTAAACTATCACAGGTTGAGACTTCCCTTTTCAGGTTGAAGTTTACCTTTTATGCAGGGTGAGACCTCCCTTTTATGGTTGAAGGTTTCCCTCTTTAATACAATAGGATCACTTCCTCTAGCAGAAAACTTCAGTTTCTTGCCAGTTTTGGAAGAGTTCCGGGAACTGCACTAAGC
>APFE030785911.1:28104-90790 GCA_000404065.3 Pinus taeda | reverse complement strand
TACCATGATCATGAGGACGAAAGAGAAGTGGCATTCCCACTATGGCCACCACACCAGGGATATGGTCCAAAAGGTATATCAAATAAATAACCCTTGGAACAGGAGGTCTCATCACGAGTTGGCTTGCCCACCTTTCGCTCCTTCCTCGTGAATGACATTATGGCTAACTGGTCACCAAGCTAGCATAATGGCCTACATTTTGACATCACACAACATTTCCTAAACATACACAAAGGATCATGGTTCCATGGGTGAAATAAACAACTCTGCCAAGGTTATGGACACCTGTCAGCAACAGAGCACTGTTAATGGTATTGAAGTTACATTATTTACACCAATAAGTAAGTTATTAGCACCCTTCTGTTTCTTATGCATTAGTAATCAATTATATATTATTTCCCAAACCATACAACGCATGAATATATATTATCACCAATCATGACAGAACAATTGACAATGACTGCATGAGACTCTCTATCCATGGAAGATGTCTTATCCCCAATCTCACATCATATCACCGCAGTCTCTTACGTATTAAGCGACCCAACTCTACGCCTCGATTTCGGTAATTTGCTACTTTTGTAAACATGGCATATTTCCATATGCTGTTCCTTAAGGACTCTGTTTCAGAACGGGTGCTGCTCCTTTATTTGACGACCTGGATAGCTATCACATTGTGGGGGGGGGAGGTTAACCTCATCATTCCTTGGATTACGTGTCAGATCACTATTCGGGAAGCTGTGTACTGGGGTATAGCACGGCTCAACGGTATACTATTTTTTATTTTTTCTGCATGACTTGCTGTTCATAAGCCATTTTCATTGTATACTTTGCAACATTAGATTTTGAGCGAGTCTTGCGTTTGTCAGCCTCTCTGTGTTTTAACAGCATGAACAACTGTCGTTCCATTGAGAGTTTACAGCAAAACCATAAACATGGGAGGAAGATCGATTCGGAGAGAACTGCAGGTGTTAACAATCTCTGCTGCTGCCCGGGAAATCCTGGCAAGAGCAGGGTGGCTGACTTATCTCAATCGCTTGCAGGAGTCTAACGAGACTGTGGCAATTGAATTCTTACAGAACTTGCAAGAGGATCACTCCACAGTAAGGGGGAGATGCATAATAGTCACTGACGACATAATCGCAGAAGTCTCGGGACTACCAGCCACTGGACCTGTATGGACATTAAAGAAGGAGAGATTGCAAAAGATCATAGAAATCTTCCAGGACGAAGGCCAGATCCTGACAATTAGAGGAAAGGGGGTTCTGCCAGCAGCATTAGGAGAGCCATGGGCGGAATTGGCGAAGACCATTCAAAGCTACATCATCTGTGAAGGC
This sequence comes from Pinus taeda, assembly GCA_000404065.3. Lineage (NCBI taxonomy): Eukaryota > Viridiplantae > Streptophyta > Pinopsida > Pinales > Pinaceae > Pinus > Pinus taeda. The sequence goes on along the minus strand of APFE030785911.1, from coordinate 89,453 downwards.
AGAAAAGATGTGGTAAAACCACGACATCTTAAAATCTTAGCTGTACTAAAGCAAAAATGATCTGTAAATTTACCTGCATTTTTGAATTCATTACTTCATGACATTGCACAGAGCATAAAAAAAGCACAGCATGTAGAGTCAGTTGTTAGTCATCATGGTTTGATTCGGTTAATAGTCAGCCATAGCCTTACCCAGCAGCAGAGAAGCTGGGAAGAGCTAATTGCCATGATAAATGGAGGATTGACCACACCATACCCAAAACATAAAACATGCCACTGGTACACCCGAGCGTCCAGAAAAACGCAGGAAATCGGTCCGGCTAGCATGACTACAAGGGAGGCTGGAGAAGCCCCAAGGAAACACCAGCCAGCCGGTAGAAATAGAAGATGAGAAACCCCCACGACCAGAAGGGGAAGACGATGAGAAAGGAATGCAGGAAGAAGAAGAAGGAGAAAAAGAAGAAGAAGCCGAAAAATCTGACCAGGAGGAGGAAATGGAACAGTAGGAAGGTAGCCCATTGCAGGACCCATTGGGAGAGGATGAATTGGCCAAAGTTTTGGCCAATATGGGCGAATATGGCCAACCTTCCAGTCCATTAGACCTCCATGCCGAAGAGAAACCTCAGGAGGAAAATGCACCTGAAGAATCACATGCAAAGGAGGAAGAAGAAGAGAATCCGGCTGTTCATGATGAAAATATGATAGGAGATGCTTAACAGGAACAATCTGTTCCTAACCAGAAGACACTAGAAGAAATTCTGGAGGAAACAGGGGTAGAAAAGGAGGCCGCCCAAGAAATAACAGAACCAGTTAGGGTTCTTGCCCTGAAACAACCAAAGCAGAGCAATGAAGAAACACCCCAGAGAGAAAATCAGGGAATTAGTCACAGTCCAGGTCGCAGTGAACAACTTGCTATTCCTTCTAAGGAAATTGCGGAAATTAGGGAATTGCGAAAGGAACAACATAGATTACTGAATATAATAGTTCATATCCATCAGTAGATTAGGATTCTAAAAGCAAGGCAAAGGGTAAAAAGGACTTCGGGAAGGAAAAATGCAACCACTCTAGTAAAACCCCTCAAGACAAAGGAGCGAAGGGCTAGAGTCCATCCTACTGTTCAAAACCCTATCGAAAGCTAGGCTACTATTCCAAATGATGCTGAGAAATAAACTGCTGTTCCAATTGAAAAGGAACAACAATGGACTGATATCCACATTAAGATAGAAATGGATGAGATGTTGACTCGTGATAAGGAAATTCAGACGGAGGCACCACCTTCGGGAGTGATAATAGTCATGAACTCAAAGCAACGCAATAGGAAAGTTCAGGTAAAACTCTCAGCCTCCACTGTCGGATGGAAAAGAGATCAAAAAATGGTAACCCTATGAAAGGGTTTGAAGCAAGCTCAAAAAGCAACAGAAAAGCTTAGAGAGCAAACGGTCCCTCGAGAAAAGTATGAAGAGCTACATCAGTAGCTTAGGAACATCAATCTATCCAAAAGCCAGGCCTTTGAAGGGTGGTGAAGGGAAGAAGAAAAAGTCGCGAAGGTAACTCGTAGGTTAGATATAGTTATCAAGTAGATGGATACCTTATGTTCATTATACAATGACGTCCTACGATGTAGAGCCCCTGCTAATAATTATGCCTTGTTTTTAATGGAACGGTATTTGCAATTGAAAATAAAGGTTGTTAAAGCAGGTGCTCCCATACAAATTAACACCATCAATGATTTTATAAACTGTTGTAAGCACTACAGGGTAAAAGTTCAGAGACTGCTGTGTGAGTTTTATTTACATAACCTTGTATTAGAACATGAGACCGAGCTGAACCCTGGCCCTTTTGTTGGGGATATCCAATTACAGGCATTTATTTCATTTGGGGTTAATCAAATTAAATAGCTTAAAGCCTATAATGCTTTCCAAAGGCAAGAAAATGGATTAGATTTGTGGATAAGAGCTAAGCCTAGGGATCCAGTACAGTTGTGGAGAAAACATAGAAACCTCATGAAGACTCCACATGTAATTGAAGCATTAGGACCCATGTATGAGGCAATCATTCGACATGGGTTAGAGTACTTTTTCTCTATCAAAGACCCTGCCATTGATGCAGCTAAATTTCGGTATCAAATCTCTAATATGAATATCTAGCTCAGGGAACCATTTAAGTATGAGAATTTTAAATTAGCTGCCAACCGCTTGCACCTCTATGGTGAAATTATTTTGAGGGCAGGGCCATCCTGGTTAGGATATAGGTTTCAGAGTCCAATTATTTAGCACCCTGCACCCGGATACCAAGCCCTGTATGAGATGCCTGAGGGTCAGACAGGCCATTTCTTTGAATACCTAGTTACGCATCATGGCTGTAGGCATTCACATGAGATTCCATCTCCAGCCTACTCACTCACTGCCTTACACGTCAACTACAATGTTTTCATGAGGGCATGAAAAAGGGTAAGCAGGGGGGTGTGTTGACTACTAAAGAAGGTATGTTTTTGATAATTATTTCAGCATCTTTTCATTAGAACTTACAAACCTTTTTGCATCATGAACTTGTAAAATGATAAAGAATTGTAATAAAACATGTGAGTTTAATATGCAAGACGAAAACAATGACAATTTTCATTTCCTTATGCAGAAAAAAGGAAAAACAAGAAGTTGCCATTCTAAAGGAAAGGACAAGGATGGGTTAACCGCTATCCCTTTGACGGGAGACTGTATGCAAATAAGGAAAAGAAAATCAAAGCGAATCTGCCCTGGAAAGGAAGTGGAGATATCAGCTCGGCACAGGAAAGAAAAGAAATGACTGAGGACTAACGGTTCGACGAATCCCTTAGGATCCTTGATCCTGAGGGATCGCTATTTTATCTATTTCTGCACTTAGATATCTCCGCCTTCACCCTTATAAAAGGGGCAGCACTGTTAGCTCGAAAGAGGAGATGTTGTTATGTTTTATATAAATTCCTTTAAGATCAAAACTTTGATCATCGAGTCTCGTTAAGAACTGATCTATTGTAATTTCACTTTATGCATTAATACAAACTTGGTTATTATTTCATCTTTGAGTCTGGAATAACTTCAAACGGTGTACCCCTGGAGGACACTTGCTCCTGTACCATTACTGTTGGTTTATGCGTGGTTTACTTATCGACGTTATTTGGTAATCTGATGTGTTTTGTAAGTTCACATCACATGCTCTGTTATGTTTAAATTATTAAGGTTTCTAAAGACATAACTATTCTATTGACTCTGCATCGAATCACTATTCCTTTAGGTGTTGGTATAATACTGCTAGTCTTTACACAATACTGTTGCTGTTTAATTACAGAGCCTTTGTGTTGTGCACTTGTTCATTAATATTACGGAATTCATCTTGGAAGTTATGTTCTTTACGATTGTTGGATTTATAAACAATGTTGTTCTATTTTGAAATGCAGTCGTACCCTTTCTAACTGAGGTGATAACTGGATCAGATTACTATTTAAGTGTGTTGTGTGTATATATGGTTTTCAAGCGCTGTTCCATAATTCATTAGTAACTAGTGTTGTTCCATTTGTGTGTGTTATTCAATCCTCCCTTAAGAGTGAAGGATTGCCGTTTGATTCCTGTAGATTACGATTAGTGCATTTGTTCTTATATACTAAGGTGTTACTGCTTGTTAGACTTAGTTTTTGTTCTATTTCTTAACTGCTATTCCATTTCAGATTTGGTGTTCTATTTCTTTATTGCTGTTCCATTTCTTATTTGCCGTGTCATTTCTTGTTCTTTGTTATTCTTGGTGTGAAGAACGATCTCAGGCTATAGTGAGCATTGACATCTACTGTCCAGCTCCCAGATCCACAATCTATTCTCTGATTTCCTTTTCCATCAGTTGCCAAAGGGATGGGTTATTGCTACCAAACCCTTGACTGATAAATTGTTTAGTTTTCTGAATGTGTGGTTTAATCTGTTGAAGTAGTTCGTTGTAAACAAACACCCGTTTACTCTTGTATTTTCAAACACTGTGTTACTAGCATTACTCTGGCAAATGATAGCCTCAGACTGAGACACTCTTTGAAATAACAAAACATTCCCAAATTGACATATTAATGTGAGGTAATTAGAGGTGAAAGAGACCCTTTTTATAGCTCCACACCAGCCACCTGGAAAATAACGCACCATAACACGGGCCCCATAGTTAGTCTTGCTAGAGCTTCATGCCTCAGGGGAATCAGTCCCCCCCTTGTAATATAATTTCGGAAGACAGGGTAGTGGTCTCTATCATGCCCCTGGCTCTTACACTTGAGGCACCAGACTTCCCCGCATGCCTCTAGCGCAGCCTCCTTCCCTTTTTTCAAGCTCCGCAATTCCAAGCAGAGGTTCTACAATTGCGAGTGAATTTGTTGAACTCCCAAAGTCGAGTTAAATAGGTGTCTCGTGCAATCTCATCGAAATTTCGAGGGCTTCTGCTTGAGTTCCTATCTTTTGCTGTGACAAATAAATCCTCAGGTGTAGCAGAAGTGAGGCTATAAACCATTCACGGTGCTGACCATCTGTGAGCTGCATATTTGCTTCGTGGATTACACGTTTCAACCTTTGATCTAACTGCTAATGCATCTTACCAACCCTGACCGTGATTTCCTTAAATCTAAATACTGACTGTGAGTCATATTTAGGGTTACTAAACTCTTTGTTTAAAGCATCCTTAGTCTCTGCTAGCATTTCTAAAGGATGATCAACACAATACTTAATATACCACGTCAGCGCACGATCCTGCATAGTAGTAACTAACCATGCCTTCTTTATGTTATCATCAGTGATTTTTTGAGTAGTCCACACAAAATTCGCAACAAACCAGAAGTAATCTGTATCTTCTCTCCCTATACCCTTGAACTTGGGAGCTTTATGAGTTCGACATGTTGAACGACAGAGGTGGTGGCAGAGGTGTGGGTGAAGGTGTATGCTGTGGAGGTGAGGGTGGGGGTGGAGTGGATGGATGATGTATCCATGGAAAACTTTGTGTTATCAACTAGACAACACTCTACGGTGAGGCCTATACTGCTCGCTTGTCATTGCTCGAAGGAGGTCAAATAAATAGGCTATATTAAGGACCTGCTTTCTCTTAGTTCCTAAATATCTATCCACTTCACGTAGATCTGAACACCAAGGCAATGACATAACCCTTTTCTCACACAAGAGCATCTTAATCCAGGAATTCAAAGATCTTAGATACTTACCTCGTGGTCCTTTGAAGAAGTGTCACTCTGCTTCGCTATAGCTGACTGAGGTATCAACTACAAACTTTGTAACAAATCCTATTATAATTTGATCAAGGTAGTGGTCAACATCGCGTGCGATCTTGTCTTCAGAGGCTTCCAACCTTCGCACTAGATCTGGAGTCCACACACTGGATCATCAAGCCTCCGCCTTCCTTGGACATTTGGCAACTTAGCTATCCATTCGTATAGTTCGATCAGGAAGGTGAAAAAGAAAATTTCATGTATTTCTGTATATAAGTATTTTTCCATCCACTGTTCCTTCGACAGGTGTGGATTCCTGTTTTCTTGTCCAACCACTATTCCTTCGTGAATCTTCCTATCCAACCACTTCTTAATTTCCTTCTTGGTTGGATTCAAGTGATTTGACATCACACCTCTCCTTATGTAGATCATGGTCTCGCAATGGAACCATTTGTTGGCTTAGTGGGTCCTGACCCAGGTTTAGAGTTAATTGTGCCAAACAAAACCTACACTACTGGCCCTTTTGGCATCAACCCACGTAGCACAGGCTGAAGTCTCATGTGAAGTAGTATGGGGGGATGCTAGAACCAAGTTTCCGCATCCATAGATCAGTGTGATGTCTTTTATTGATGTAGATCTGTCTTCACATAGATCTATAAGCCCCTAGGGCTCAATAATGAAACTTCCTTTAAATGGCCTCTAGACCTTCATGAAGGTCTACAATAGGTGTTTGCGGACCCTTCATAGATGTATCAGCCACTTACACGCACCATAAAATAACCTTAGATCTGAGTTCACGCAGATCTACTTAAGTACTTAATAAACATAACATAATGTATTATCATCTTCACGAAAGTACTTAATAAGCATTGCATATAGTTAATAAGACTTATCCAATAGATTCGTGCATCAATGAATCAATAATTCATAAAGCCATTATTCCATCACAACATATATCCCAAGCATAAATAATAGAAGTAAACATATAAAACCATGAATTTGTTCAACAATATTCTTTATTGATCTTCAATATGAGGTTACAGACTCAAACTACCCTGCGCACTCAGCTGTATGGGTTTGCGCACTCAGCTGCAAACTCTACTCTAGGCCTATGCAAACTTAGCTTCGGAGCCTTTTCCCTTTTATCTACCTGCTGCTTACTTGCCCTTTTTCCCTCTCTCAAACGTAGACATAGATATTTCTGCCATAGACTCTCTAAGACATAGCTATTTATAGATTTTTACATACCATACCATGGTCCGTGAACCATGGATGGATCTCAAAACTGACTCGACTTTACATAGACAAGGGGCTAAAACCCCTTTTGACTCCTAACTCTCTATGCACTCCACATCCACAAATTGTGGAGACTTTACATATTTTTACCAAAATTTACATCAAAACTTGGGGTTTTAACCCGAAAACTGACCTAGGGGGCCCCATCCCTGTAGGTGCCGAAAGGCCTCCACATCAGTTGAAGATGGTGGGTGTCAAGCATGTGATATCATATTTGAACTGGGATTTTGAAGCCTCATGCAAGGCTTGCATGCCAGACACATATGCCATAGTGAACAAAATCATTCTCAGGATGAGGTTGTTGGTGATTGTTGCAATTTTCACCTTACCTCCTTTGGTAATTTCGGTGCCAGGAAAATACCTCTGGACTAGACCCCTAGTACTCTCCCCTCCTTGGTGAGATCCAAAGAGTTGAATTGCTTCCCTCATCGATACAATCCCGTGATGAAGTAGATATCTATCTCCTCTAGTTCTAGTTCCTGGCCTTTTATGATGAAGATCTCTCGATCTACATCCTAGAGATTGATCAAATAGGGAAAAAACTCCATCTAAGCCCTTAACTCTGTGGTACTGAATAGTTTTAGTAGCCCACAATCCCTTAGAGCATTTATGCATGCAGGATCTTGAGCTTCTTGAAAGTCTTGGGCCTCATGGCCTCTTTCTTTCCACTCGAAGACCATATTCTCTTGCAAAACAACATTTAAACAATTATTAATGCCTTTTTCATGGATCAAAATCATCAAATTTTTCTTAAAAGATAGGTTTATATCTCAAAAAACTGTGCTTGGTGCCATCATGCAAGCCTTTAGGCTCGAGCGTGACCATCGCGGGTCCGATGACCATATCTGTGATGGTTGCCGACGCCTTAGAATTTTGAAACCCTCCTTTCTAGCATAAAAATTTGCCATCTAAAATGCATAAAAAAGTAATGAAATGCAAGAGCATGGATGAGGATCTTACCTATTGCAGACGGATTGTGCAATGGTACCTTGGTTCTCCTACAAAAACCACTGGAAAATCAAGAGAATTAGGGCATAAAAAGAACTTTTAGAGCTCAATTTGGTAAAATGGTAAAAAATTAAATTACTTTTACTTATTTATAAGTTTTGAAAATCATTTTGTCAATATTTTTCATAATATTTTAATATTTTCTCTCGGTATTGGTGATGGGTGTGTGTTACAAGTGTCTTCAATTTGAACAATGATCACTATTGACTGATTCTAGGAGTTTTTTTATCTCCTTTTCAGACTTATTAAACAAACAAAAAAGGAACCTCCCTGGAGTCATCTTTCAGCTCTTTTTTGACTCTCGAAAATTGAAAAGATTGCCGAGTACTTGTCGTTTTCAACTTGTTAAAGTAAATGAATCGATGTTACCTCAGTATATGTTTACCCCTTTTTCAGGCTGAGATTGATTATTTACAAAAAAGGTACACCTTGGTTGAGATGGTCAACAGGTTCGCTCAGATATTGTTTTCTACCTTTTCGGGTTTGAGGGACAACTTATGAAAAGGAACATGTTGGAGTTTTCTTTTCTTTTTCTTTTTCAAACTCTCTAAATATGAAAAAGATATCGAGCTATTCCTACATCGAGCTCATTAAAAATTTATGAGGAAAGACTCATCACCATGATGAGACCGATATTCTCCTTCCTAGGGCTTGTAAGACTTACTAGGATGGATTCATTCGAAGAATGAAATTTTACGACAAGCATATGCTATCCCCTTCAAGCTTGTGATAGAAATAATTGGGTTACTCACTAGAAATAGTGGGAAAGATGAAGATGAGACATCCTTTGTATAGGAAGCATGTAGCTCTTGAACATGACACTCTTCTGCTCTTGTGTCGGGTTTGAGATATCCTCATTCAGTCACTTGTCCTCCTGGGTTTGGGTGATGCATTTTAGCTCTCATTTGACTATTCCACACTATCATCATGAACTTTAGTCCTATGTTGAGTCAGATGCTGCCACACTCCGGAGTTGTGTCACCAATATGTTCAAGAGAAGTCCAATCTGCAGTTATTTACCTATACATTTTTTTGAGTCATTGCTATAGTCCTAAATATTATTCCATTTTATTCCTTGTTTCGTGTTGATGATGGGGGATTCATCATTTCCCTCCTTCAATGGGTCACTTCCTATTGAATTCAACTCATTATCCAGGAAGATGAATTAGGAACTCCCTTCAGTACCTTAGAGCTGGCATTCCCTAATGGTCAGTTCTTCACATCCGATGACAGGTCTTCATTATTGGCTTTTGATCGGGTGATTCCATGACTATTAAACCTCAACTTCATTATCACATTCACGAATTTTACTATTGTACCTTGATAATTCGATAATCATGTGGTTTTCTAGCATGTTCGACTTCAACACTTTTATTCGCATGTTAGGATTCATACATTGATCAAGTCAGGATGAAGCACAAGACCCCGAGTCTTGTATGTTATGACTTAGGCTGCATGGAGTTATACATCATTCATGATTTTACACATGTTTCTACTATACGAATGGCTGTGACCATACCATGAGACTTTATATTTATGATGATCCTTCTTATTTGGATGATTGCGCCCATACCATGGATCATTTCATATCGTTTTTTTGATCTGTATGGATGCGTGCATGCTATGATTCATGTCTTGATCTCATATATGTATATGTATGTGCATCCTTGATTTGCAGGTCTCCTAACAGTGTGTTTCCTCGTCCTTTCCAAAAGCACGTAAATCATCTCAGCCATCACTCCTCATTCTTCCTTCATGCTTTAGGGGGAATCTGTTACACAACATTTTATCACGCCTCTTGTACTTCCCTTTGATAGAACTTGAAGTGCCTGAAACATGATCATTATATAGTATACTCACCCATGCATATAGCTCAGATCCCTCTTTTAAATTTTCTTGGAAAATCTCTGGAGCTTTCCCTAAAGAAATAGCTCTTAAAACCCTAAATGAAGGTCATCACCCTTATGAAGCTCAAAAATTGTGATGATCGCTTGTTGCACCCTATTAAGCCAGAGATAGCATCACTCTATTCCATTTCATACCTACGATGGTCTCAAAAATGAATTTTTCCCAAAGAGGATGAGAAGCTTCGTGAACTAGACGATTCCAGAGCGGCGAGCTGGAGGTGGTTTCACGTACATGACGTCAAAATCCTCCTAATTTGACCTCTTGGTCTCATCCTTATGAGATACCTCCTTGAGATGTGGACCTAATTCTATCTTTGGAGGAGTCCTAATCCGTCTCCCAGCCTATAAATTCCTCCTCTCCCATTCCCAAATGGTTGATCTATGTCCATTTTCACCCCTATGCTGAGCTTGTCCTTAGAGGCTATTCATTAGACTTGGAGGAGTGTTTGGAGAGTTTCTTGGCTTGGACTTGGATTACCAGTCAAGGAGGTCCTTTCAACATCAAGGCTATGGTTGTAATCTTCCCTTCATTATTTAAATAATAATACAACTACTGGTTCATCTTCCCAAAATATATATGTTCATGTATGTATTGGCTTGGTATTCCTTTGTCAGCTAAGTAGGTTGTCATTGGATTTTCTATTCGTTTTGGCATGCTTTGTTGTCTATCGATCACTTTTGTAGGTACATAAGCACTGAAAGAAGTAGGAACAAGTCTGTGACACAAGAAGTTCAAGGATCTCAATGAAGGAAATCAGAATAGCATCAGAGCAAGGTAGGCCATCTCTCTTGTTCTAATTTTCAATTATAATCTAGGAAGATGTCTAGTTGATTGCCACTTCAGTTGCTAGACCCACTCATTGGGCTAGAGGGATCGTCTCTGTCCACAGAGAGGATTAACCTTGTCAACATAGTTGGAAGGGGGATTACCGAAATATCAAACACTAAGGTCTTAATAAAATACACTTTATTTTCCATCCTGATGCGATGAACTTCATTTTATGGAAAAAAATTTGTTACTTGATGCCATTGGAGAGTCAATGCACTAAGATATCGAGTAGTTAAAGTACCTAAATATTGTTACAACAAAAATCTAGTGTAGTTATACTCCAATCGATGGAATTTACTTGACGACAATGTCTCTATTTACCAGATGCATTAACTATTGACACTAGATGGCGTAGTACTAGAAATTTTGAAGAATGATGTCATCAGGATGTCAAAAATGACGTGACAATACCATGTGTAAGACATAAATCACTTAGATTCAAAATTTTTGGCATGCCTACTATGTAAATATGAGTGTCACACGGAACAAACACATAAGAAATTTCCATATGATTGGATGTCAAAGAATGAGGTGGCATGCTATTATATCGAGATATTGGGATTTCAAGATTTCGTGGAGATTGTAGTTATAAACAAATCTCTGATATCTTGGTTTTTGGGTATCCATCTAATACCATATATAAAACTTTGTTAGTTATTGAATAATGTTGAGGTATATTAGGATACTGGAACAATGAAGGGTCAAAAATGCACTTTCTATAAATATGTAGTTATGGCGGGGCTTTGGTATACTATATTGTCTACAGATGTGGACTAGTTTGGGAGTGATGTGTGGCAAAAAGCTACCATGTGTTGACCACATGGATTGTACAAATGTTAATGGGGCCCTTAAGGGGTAGATATTAAAATGGAAATAACTTTGTGCTTGGGACTCAGAATGAGATGAATTTTATATCATTAGCAAGACTTAAGGAGCAAAAGACAATGGTGGTATTAGAAATGTGATTTGAAGTGACGAAAGAAAGAGGTAGTATGATAACACCATATTCCTAATAAACTTTAAAGGTCAGTTCTAGTTACACCCCATAACCCTATTACAACAATAGGGGGTTGGGTGTGCTAAAAAGTGGTATTAAATCTGTGGTTCAAACATTAGGCTTGGAGGGCTAGAAATACACCACATGAGTAAATTTTGGAGCTCCACTAGAGAGAGCTAAAGGTTCAACACTTTGTCTGAATAGGATTAGAGTGGAGAGATAATTTGCATCTTTTTTGTGATCACAATGTTGAATTTAAATATTGCTAATTGTTTAAACTATGTCTAAATGTTTTACACAATAGTTTTAATCCATCCTAAGATAGTGCTGGTGTATCCAAGGTAACTTAGTTGTTTTACTTCTATTTATGATTATTTTAAACTAATAGTTACATGTTTTCTTCCAACACACAAGGAGATACATTTCTAGTAGAAAGACAAATAAGAATGTGTAGCATAATGGTACAATACAACTTGGACACAACTTCTCATAATAGAGAAGAAAAGTTAGATGAGAGGAGGGAATTAGAGACACCTAATCACTAGATGGAGACCATTATAAGAATGAGGGCTAAACTTAGAAGTTATAAGGTTGATACTAAGAAAATTATCAAAGCCCAAGAGAAGCATGAAGAGGTAAATACTATGTTATTACAAATTCTATTAGTTGTGCAACGAAAAAAACAACATGAACTAGATGTTAGTAATTTGGAGAGGCCTAGGTCCAAGCAGGTTCATGGTCCATCTGAAATCTAGAAGTATGGATGAATGACCAACAAAGAAGAAGGGAGTATATCAAGAAAGAGGCACATGAGTGTAAGATAGGATACAACCATTGAGGATACTTTATCAGACACCCTTGAGGGTGGTACAAGAAGTTACGATAAGCTATCCAGCACGACAACTAAATCAAGGTTACCAAGAAAAGGAAGAAGACAATTATGAATAGTGTACTACCTAAAGAATTCAATAAGGAAAAACCTACTACCTTTGATGGAGAAGTCAAGAAGAATGAAGACACTAAAAGATGTCTTTAGGGTATGAAGAAGTTTTTTAGAGTGCATTGTGGAGTATTAAGTCATTGTTGTCAAAGCCAAACTAGGTGCAAGATGCCATTGAATTAAGAAGCATGTGTAGGAAGTTAAGTAGGTGCAGGATTTCATCGTCAATTTCCTCAATGATACGATGCATTGATGAAACCATAACTCTAGGGTTGGTATTTCCTATACAATGGATAGATCCCACAATTTTTGGAGATTTTTGTAGTAGCATATCACCAAATTTTCCTAGCAGACCCTTGCCATTGGATTCTCCTTATCATGCCGGTTCTGTTGATTTATGGAGCTCTTCATGGGTCCTCACGGTTTGCGAGATAAGCCTAGTCAAAGTTGGTACACCCTAATGGAGGTTAAGCACCCCAAAGCATGGATGATGTGGAAATATCATTAGATGATGACAAGGCATCACAATGGTGTGGCAAAGAAGAAGACCCTATCTAATCAATTATGTGGCAAATTATTATTTGATGAATCATAAAAGAAAAGGTTAAATAAAATTAAATGATTAAAAGTATAAAAGCTAAAGGTTTTGATTTGAAAATGGGCCAAAAGGAATTTGGTGGGAATTTTATTTTTTAAGTAATTCTCTTCCAAAAATTACCAAGCCGGCTTACTATCAAAGTCAAATTTTTAAAAGGTGATTTCCCTCATAAAACCCTATGTCGGCTCACCTAAGATACACATCCTAAAACTATATAAGAAGTATACGTTACAAGCATTATGGCATGCACTTGAACACTTAATATATCTACGACCAATTAAGAAGTTTTTCGCTGAGATATTTTTGGGGGTGTTTGCTAGGCATCTTTCTCTGTAGGTCAAGACATTCATTAGGGCAAGAAAATGTTTATCTCTTGAAGCAACTTGATTTCAGTCCTGTGGAATGAGAAGAAATCTGATAAGAAGCAATTGTTTCTAAGACTATGGTTTTTTATTTTTTTATTGGGCTATCGCTGGGTATTAACTCTCTATTGTAGATTGGTTGAGCTTAGTTTGTGGCCCTTTGGGGAACAATTTGGAAAACAAATCCTTCCGTTGAAGCTATTCATCCATGTCTATATAGTCAAGTACATCTGACGCAAAAGCCTGAGGTTGAAAGTTTCAAAAATTTGTTTTATTTGGAAATATGGCTCTTCACAAACCAACTGTTAAAACACATTTACTAGTATATCTTTGAGGCAGTTCGTTAAATTGGCCTTTTATTGGTTTTGAGTTCAACTTGAAAAAGTAATCTCTAAGGAAGATCAAGACTTAGTTGGAGGGCTAACCACACATCTATGTGGTTTGGAAAGATTTGAAAATACTCGCTCTTCTCTAAAGTATTTTTGTATTCAACCTGAATTTAATCTGAATTGTAAGCTCCATTTGGGCTCTCTCTAAGCATGTCAGAGGAAAATTTACTTTTGCAAGAAGTTTTCATTACAATTTTGTATGGTGTCTTTATTATCCTCTGCAACCAGATTTGTGACTACCTTACGGGATCTATTTGGCTAGTTCAGGGTATCATCGAAGGGTATTTTTTTTATCATTGTAGATTGATTTAATATGTCATCTAAGCTCTATGACCCTCCTTAAATATTTAATATATGTAATTGGAGGAAATTCCAATGTTTGATGTAAGAAATTTTAGGAAGTTATGACATATGGTTTTGGGCTATTAGGATTCACTAGAATTGGAGATTGATTCTTGCTATACACTTGTTAAAATCTCTATGGGATGAAGTTGGGTGTCCACATGATGATCTTCTAAAGTTTTCTTAATTCCACTAATACCCTTGCAGAACTCTGAAGCAATGAAAATCATTTTATCGATTGTTTACTTTATTGATTAAAGAATATATGTGTTTTTCAGAATGAGATGTGAAGCAAATTATGAGTAATTCGTGGAGTAGTCTTCTCGCTTAGATATGAAGCCACATTTGAAATGTTGGAGGAGTTTTGTCTCTTAGAGATTTGTTGTGTCCAGTAGTTGAAGATCTCGCTTAATATAGATGAAATTATTTTTTCCATGTGTTTTCTGAGCATCATCTGAGGATTCTTTTGTGTACAGTTGGGATAGAGGCATCAATAAGAACAACGTTTTAGTCATCTTCAAATATCCTTGGATTAGGAGATAATTCAAAGCAACTATATAAATATATTTCTGTGTAGATCACTTGGCACGTTCAGGTAGTACGTGACTTCAACGATAGTGGCATCACTATATAATTGCTTAATACAAATAACATAGGTTATGAATTATTGATTGAGATAAGGTAGTAAATCCATATTAATAATGCAATAAGCTTCTTTGTAATGTTATTTTTCAGGAGTCACCATTGATCTCTTTATCTCCTCGAGATGAAATTTTAAGTCACGACTAAATGAACAATTAGGATATAAATCTTCAATGAATTTTGATAAGATACATATAACAGTGTTTCTAATACATGTGACAGTGATATTGTCATGATGATGAAAATGAGATGTATGATGACTATAACCATGCACTTATGTTACAATGAACCTGATTGCATAACATTGATTGATGTATGAAAGTAACAATTAACTTGGTGAATAATAGTGACAACGATCTCCTTAATATTGACAATAACCTTGATTGCATGACATTGATTGATGGATGACAATGACAGTGATTTTGATGATTGATGTAACACCCTCCCCCCACATGTGATGAGAGGCCACTATGATATGATTCGACCTCGTAAGTCTAAGTTAAGGAAGTGGAACCGATAAAAACACACCATACAAACATTAATCATCACTTACAGGACCCTCAGGAAGCAATCCAATACTTTAGACAACTTTCCTTAGGGTCCTACTGATCTTTTGGAAAAATTAAGCCTCAATCGCTCCCATGCTATACAAAAGAGGGTGACTAGAAACTCAAAGTCTCTCTCACAGGCTTGCCTGAGAGTGACCAGAGACCAAAGCCGTTAGTGCTATGCCAATGACTCCATGATTTGAGCCATTTTTCAGGCCCAGAGCCCAAGTCACTACCCAGAATTGGACCATCTCTTCAAATCAGTAAAATAACATGGGAATGACAGTAACAAAGTAAATACTTGTTCAATACCTTGATTGGACCCCTACTAGCTACGATAAGTGTTTTTTCAAACATATTGTAAATGCATAATCTACAGGTGTAATTAACAGTTCTGAGCATAGGGGTATCATACTTAGCTGAGAATCACTAAGAACAATTGATGCCTCAACACATCAACTTCCTTTCCATTGATTATGTCATAGATACATTTATCATTCAATTACAAGTAAAAACACGAGGAGAGCTACACATGGCTATTGTCATAAAATATGTAAATAACCAGCATAATAAGGACATAATTATCCATGAAATGAAAACCATATAAACCACATATAATCCATCATAATAATCATATAAATACAAGGAAAAATAACCTTTCATTAATAATGAAAAATTCAAACCCGGGATGGGATTCCAAAGTTCCACCCGACCGTCGAATCGCTGAGCCAAATCTCTCTTCAGCGATTCACCCCCGTGCCATATTCCAAGCATGAATGTGGGATCTCATAGAAAAAATCAATTAAAACTCATTTAGGCCTTCCAGAGGCCATCCACCTCAACCCATCAAACAATGATTCCACCTCACAGTCATACATCAACAAAAAAATCATTAGATTGGTCTTTATCCCAATCATCCAGGGATCTAAAGCATTTGTCCAACTGAGGCTACAGGACTAGTAACTCAGCCCACAAATTTTACTAGGATCTAGAGTGTTTTTCCAACCAAGGCTATGAGACTAGTACGCACCAAGGGCTCTAGAGCATTTGTCCAACCTAGACTACAAGACTAGTAACTCAACCCAAGCAATTTTGGGGATCCAGAGCATTTGTCCAACCAAGGCTATGGGACTAATAACTCAATCCAAAATAAGGAAACATGAGATCCAACCAAAAAAACAACAAGGAAATAAACCCTCAATCACCATGGCTATCTAAGAAATGGCAAGGCTAGGCAATCCATTGTCAATCCTGCCCATCCTCCATGCCAATGATAGATCACAACCAAAAATCCACATGCATATATCATGCATGCCAAAACTAGTGAAGGAAACATACACCCAACTCGGTACCTGCAAGAAAATCTAATGTAGCTGTTGATCCCAATGCCCTCTTTTGCAATTTTCTATTCTTCCTTTACCTTCTTGCTCAAAAAATCCAAGTATGCCACACCATCCAAGAGGGCTCCAATAAAACTCTAAGTGTCCAAGTGTATGAGAGAGAGAGAAAGAATAGAAGAGAGCTCCAACATTGAACTGAAAAAAGGTTACCAACTGATCCTCAGAAGCCTTTTTATGAATGAGGCCTCTATTTTCTTCATTTTCCATTATTTTCCTCCTCACATGCAACCTGTGAACTTCCAGCTCCCTTTTTTCCTAATTTCCATTATTTTCATAAATAATTGTGACAAAAATGCCATTTTTCCTTTCCAAAGCCTTTTCCATTACCTATGTCAATTTCCTTAGCCATAACCAATCACAAGTGATCCCCATCACTAGGATTCTACCAAACATTCATCTTGGAATAAGTGTCCCATTATCTGTGGTTATTATTTTTCCTTTATTTACTTTTATTACATGGAATTTTCATGAGGGTTGTTAAGCACCATACCACTTAGGGGAACACTGTCCTCAATGTTCAACAACACCTATAACCACAAAATTGTTGTAGCAAAATATAAAATGCCGATGAATTTTTATAGCTTAGCTCGATGCAGTATTTCCAATGATCACCTTGTTGAAAAGAAAACCAACATAACAATATAATAACATGATATAATAAAAACATACCACATAGTGGAGCTTTATAACACAAATCATGGTAGTATTTACATCCATATACCTATGTACATAAATCAACATCATTAAAACATATACCCAAAAATATACCAAAGCATATACCAAAACACCGAGACGAAACTTCTTTTCCTCAACTCGCAAACAAGAAAGGATACATAGCCCGCATTTGATCCGCCATCTCCCATGCATCTTTATCGGGCCCAAAATGCTTTCACTGCACTTTAACTTTCTCAATTTCTCAGTTCTGGAGCATGAGCACCTTTTTCTGCAATACACACTGAGGCTCCTGTTTTAATTCTCCATCTGGTTCCACTTGCAATATAAACCAATAAATCACATGTGTAGTGTACCTAGGGGGGGTAATATGGGGTACAAAGGGAGGTACCCAAGGGAATAATGTAATAATGGGATGGGCCATAGTAATAAATAAGGTGGTTAACCCGTGTCATGTAAGGGACCACAAGTAGTTAACAATAATGTAATAAGGCCATGGTATTAGATAGATGGTATTGAGGGAACCATGGTAATGACCCATGGTATTGTATGTATGAGGCCTATATAGAGGCTAGAGACTCCCCATTGAGAGATGTCAAGGATTATTGTATGAATAGGCATATGGCTTGTAGAGTGTTCTCCCTCCTTAAGGAGTGAATGTATGGTGTTGTGCTACCTTAAGGGTTTGATATCAATAAAGAATCATTTCTATCTTATTATTTCTGGGCATGTTTGTATCATTTCATATATTTGAAGGTCAGATCTATAACAAGTGGTATCAGAGCCCAAGAAAGTGCTATGATACCACTTGTTATAGATCTGATATGAAAATATAAGACAATGCAAATAAACCCAAGAAATAACAAGATCTGAATATAGAATAGAAATTGCTTCACTTTATTGATCAAACCCTTACGGTAGGGCAACACCATACATTCAATCCTTAAGGAAGGAGAGCACTCCACAAACCATATGGCTGTTCATACAATAATCCTTGACATCTCTCAACGGGGAGTCTCTAGCCTCTATATAGGCCTCATACATACAATACCATGGGTCATTACCATGGTTCCCTTAATACCATCTATTTAATACCATGTGCTTATTACCTTATTGTTAACTACTTGTGGTCCCTTACGTGATATGGGTTAACCACCTTATTTATTACTATGGCCCATTCCATTATTACATTATTCCCTTGGGTGCCTTCCTTTGTACCCCATATTATCCCCCCTAGGTACACTACATTCCACCCCCCTTAACATGTTTCGTCCCTGAAACATGGGAAGAACACAAATAATAAGATCTACTCAAAACAATAGTCCATTGATACCATGCACGTGCATCTAGCCATCCAAGAGAAAGGCGAACCCTCGATCTCGCTGGTGCCTCGATCACTTGAGATGGAAGTTGACCATGGAAGCTCTTCAATGTTGATGTGTAGTAGGTGGATCTTCGCTCCTCGTTATCTGTCATGCGGGGGTTGTTTGTCCTTGTGGTTAATTCTTTGCCATCTTGTTGGTTGTTTTCTTGTGGGGTGATGTGGGTGGTGATATGCTGAAGTTTTAACCCACGATGTCTTTTTATTTAATTCACCACCTAATGGAGCTTGATTGGTAGCTGGTACATGTTGTGGCATCTTTTGCTGTTGCTTATCTTCCAATATTACTTCAACCACTGAGTCCTCATCTGATGTATCAGTACCTGTAACCTTTTCCGTTTCAACCTCTGTTTGATTTTGATTGTCGATCATCAAAGGCTCATCATCTGATGTGTAAGTTTCATTAGTGCGTTGTGCTTCTACCTCCATAGTCTCTGCTTGGGTTTTAATGGAAATATCCTGCATTGTTATTTTTTTTTAATAACCAGAGCTTCAGAAATTTCTTTTGCACATTAATATTGACAGTACCCATAGATTCCATCCAAGGATATCCTAAAACAACATCCATGTTATCCATATCTGAAGTGTAAAAATCACAATGCAACACATACTTATCCATTGAAAGCTTCAAATCTTTATAAACTTGCACATTCTCTTCATCAACCTGTGTGTTTTCAATGTGTTTTGCTGGAACTTGCAATTTTTTTGCCAAATTAACATTGATAAAATTATGCTTGCAACTAGGATTTATAGACACAATGATCTTCTCCTTCTGAATCAATCCATGAACCTGCAATAAGGAGATACTAGCAGAAAGTAACACTTTAGGTTTCTTGGTTTCCTTCTTTATCCCACGAAAATAAAATCTTTGCTAGGTTTTTTGGTTTCCCCCTTTCTAGTATGAGACCATTTGTCCAAAAGTAGTTCTTCAATTTCTTCAGCATGACATAACTTCAGAATCTCACTGTCAAGTGATTTCCACCATATAGTAGCATCATCTTTCAAATATTTCTGTTCTTCCAACACCCTAGGAAGTCAAACTTAAGATGTGCTATAAAATTTTCAATAGAAGACCCATTATTTTTTCTTGTAAAAAACTTACTGTTATAAGCCATGAAGAGAGTTTTTGAAAAAAAATCGCATACTTGGTGAAAATTTGAAAGGGCCACAATTAAGTCAATATTGCTCAGAATCCTTACTATGACCTGTTTTTGGAAATGGAACAACCATTCTTCATCTTACCATGTGATAGAAATCTCGATCTAGGCACTGGAATTTCAGATCCGAGCTGCAACTCTCCCACCGTCACCAAAAATTCTGAAAAAAGAATTGATTTTAAATCAGTGATATATCCCTCATCCAGACTCCGATTCGACTGATTTGTTTTTTGAATTTGGGTATTTTTTCACAAATAATCTAGGTTTGCAATTATATTTTGTAGATTATGCACTAGAATGTACAAATCTGCGCTGCAAACTCACTGCCCCAAAAAATGTCTGCAACAACATTGATTTTTAAATCAGCGAGATCTCCTTCCTCCAGACTCCAATTCAGCCGATTTTTTTTTTGTAAATAAGTATTTTTTCACCAACAACCCATATCTGAAACTAGATTCTTCAGATCTTGCCCCAAAACATACAAATATGATCTGCAAATTTGCCGCCCCGAAAAATGTCTACGACACCACTGATTTTTAGATCAGTGATATCTCCTTGATTCGGACTTCGATTCAGCCGATTTTTTTTTGAACTTGGGTATTTTTTCACAAAGAATCCAGATTTGCAATTAGATTTTGTAGATTTTGCACCAAAACATACAGATCTGATCTACAAACTCGCCGCCCTAGAAAGTTCCTACAAAAAATTAAAAAAATTCTCCACTTTTTCCCAAGAAAGTGCTCTGATACCACTTGTTAGAGATGTGATATGAAAATATAAGACAATGCAAATAAACCCAAGAAATAACAATATTTGAATATAGAATAGAAATTGCTTCACTTTATTGATCAAAACCTTACGGTAGGGCAACACCATACATTCACTCCTTAAGGAAGGAGAGCACTCCAGAAGCCATATGCCTGTTCATACAATAATCCTTGACATCTCTCAACAGGGAGTCTCTAGCCTCTATATAGGCCTCATACATACAATACCATGGCTCATTACCATGGTTCCCTCAATACCATATATCTAATACCATGGGCTTATTACATTATTGTTAACTACTTGTGGTCCCTTACATGATATGGGTTAACCACCTTATTTATTACTATGGCCCATCCCATTATTACATTATTCCCTTGGGTGCCTCCCTTTGTACCCCATATTATCCCCCCTAGGTACACTACAACATGATCAACATCCTTAACATACTTCATAAGCAAAGATACATGGGATACATCGTTGACTTTCACTGTGAGAGGTAGTCCAATTCGATAGGCTACTGGCCTAATCCTCTCAATTATACTAAAGGGTCTACAAAACCATGGTCCCATCTTGGCACATGATCCAATCTTCAAGGAGCTATTCTTCGGTTTGATGCACAAGTAAACCTGTTCCCCAACCTGGAACTCCTTGAACAACATGTTCCTATCTACATAACTCTTTTGCCTATCCTGTGCTACCTTTAGATTATTCTTGATTAACTACATTTCCTGTTCCATGTATGCCAACATATCTGGTCTAGTCAACACCTTGCTAACCAAATCACTCCAATTTATGGGAGTGTTACAACTCCACCCATACATTGCCTCAAAAGGACTCATCCTCAATGACTCCTGATAACCGTTGTTGTACGTGAACTCAACTAGTGGAAGGTACTGTTCCCACTTTTGCTGCTGATGCATCACATACATTCTCAACATGTCCTCTAATATCCTGTTGACCCTCTCTATCTGTCCATCTGTCTGCGGATGATAAGTTGTACTAAAGGCCAACTTTGTGCCTAAACTTGCAAACAACTCCTCCAAAACTTGGAAGTGAATTTCGCATCCCTGTACAAAACGATCTTATTTGGAACACCATGCAATTTGACCACATCTCTGATGAATACCTGTGCTACATATCTAGCTAAGAATGTAGACTTAACTAGAATGAAGTGTGCAACCTTTGTCAACTTGTCCATAATAGCCATGATGGAATCATGTTGTCTCGCTGTCTTTGGAAACCCTGTGATGAAGTCCATGGAAATGACCCCCCATTTCCATTCTAGAATCGAAATCGGCTATAGTAGTCCACTTGGATGCTTACATTCTGCTTTCACTCTCTCATAAAAGAAACATATAGCCATAAAGTATGCTACATCCCTTTTCAAATTTAGCCAATAATAAAATCTCCTCAATATGGTCAGTGTCTTCTGGTAACCTGGGTGACCTAAATATGTTTTCACATGAAACACTCTCAAGATCACCTTCTTGAGCTTACTACTATCTGACACATATAGTATGTCTTTGAACCTGACCAATCCATCTGCTGTAAGGCAATAGTCTGCTACCTATGCACTTGCACATATACCTGTACCACTACCTATACCTGTACCATGACCTGCACCTATACTTGTACCATGACTTGCACCCGTACCTGTGCTCTGCTACAACCTATGCATAATATCCATATATCTAACATCTTGCTGACTTACCTACTATTATCTTGTAGATTTGTCCCATAGGAGCTCATAGTTGTTAAGTGATTTACCTATATCCGCCTGCTAAGAGCATCTGCCACTTTTTTCTCTTTACCATTGATATATCAGATCTCAAAATCAAACTCATTGATCGTAGCCAACCATCTAACCGGCCTGACGTTCAGATCCAGTTGATCAAATAGATATCACAAACCACTATGATGACTCATCAATGTGAATCTCCTACCCAGAAGATAGTGTCTCCACATCTTAGATGCATGTATAATCATTGCCAGCTTGAGATCATGCGTGGGATAGTTATGCTTGTGCTCATTTAGTTTCCGTGACTCGTAGCATACCACTTATCCATCCTGCATAAGGACTCCACCAAGTCCTCTCTTGCAAGCATCTTTGAACGCTACAAATTCTTTGTCTAGATCTGCAATCTTTAGCACTGGTGCATGTGTCAACAACTGCTTAAGCTGCTCAAAACTAGCCTCACTCTCCTCTGTCCATTCAAAATTATTACCTTTACTTTGCAATGATGTAATAGGATAAGAAATCTCCGAGAAGTTCTTGATGAACCTCCTATAGTAGTCTACCAACCCCATGAAAGATCTCACATCATCCACACTCTTAGGAGCTACCCACTCCATTATGGATCTTATGTTTTCTGGATCTACTACAATGCCTGCCTTGGAGACAACATGCCCCAAGTAGTGTACCTCAGTATGAAAGAAACTACACTTTTTGAGGTTAGCATACAATTGATTCTCTCTCAACAGCCTCAACACTACTACTAAGTTCTTGACATGCTCTTTCTCATTTTTAGAATATACCAGTATATCATCAATGAACACAATAATAAACTTATCCAAATATGGAGGTAACACACTATTCATCAAGCACATAAATGTAGCTAGAACATTAGTTAAGCCAAATGGAACAATGACAAATTCATAATGCCCATACTTGGTCTTGAATGCGGTCTTGTAAATGTCTTCCTCTTTGATGCGTACTTGATGATATTCCGATCTCAGATCAATCTTCGAGAACACTACTACTCCCTTCAACTGGTAGAACAAGTCATCAATCCTCGACAAAGGGTACCTATTCTTGATAGTCACTCGTTTCAACTACCTATAATCAATGCATAGTCTGAGAGTACCATATTTCTTCCTCACAAACAAGACTGGTGCACCCCATGGTGATACACTTGGCCTAATGTACCCCTTGTCCAACATTTCCTTCAACTGCAATTTTAACTCAGCCAACTCATGTGTGCTCATCCTGTAAGGTGTTTTTGATGATGGAGTTTCCCCTTGCACTAACTCAATAGAAAATTCTACCTCCCTGTGAGGTGGCAACTCTCTAATGTCCTCAGGAAATACATCCTTGAGTTGCTGTAAAACTGGGTACTTGCTCAACGCATTTATATCGTCAATTTCCTTACCCTTATCACTAGAAATGTGCACTACAAATAGCTTACACCCTTTGTTGTGACTATGCTTTTCTTACATAGCTGTCACCATCCTAACTGATGTAGCTTTCTTCTTACCCTGTAAGACTCCTAGTTCTCCATTGTCATCAACACACTCAATAGATTTGTCATAACAATCTACCTTGGTTCTATGGAGATACAACCAGTCCATGCCCAACAAAATACTGTATGAACCCAATGATAACACATTCAAATGTGTTGCGGTAGACATACAATTCAAGTCAAATGCACAAGCTCTTACCTAATGATGATCTTGTTTCTTCATACCTGTAGCCAACTGCACTAACCAAAACTTTGCATGTAATAGCTTACTCAAGCCACACTTATCCACCAAGTCAAGACTAACATAGCTATAATTAGATCTAGGGTCAATCAAAATAGAAATAACTTAATCATAAAGCTTACCATCCATCTCAATGATAGATGCCTAATGATTTTCCTGTTCATTATCCAATGCTACTTAGATATGTGGAATACTTTGACCACTGTCTCCAATAGTCCGAGCCTCCTGTGCACTGTATATCTTAGGCCTATCACTCTTGTACTATGGATAATCTCTCTTGTGATGATCTCCTCCACAAGTCCAACATTGCATGAGCTCCTTATTCTTCTCCTCAGATCTGTGTCCCTATCCTCTATCTGATGAGTTGAACCTCTTAGATGATGCAACATTCTCCTTGTTACCTGAATCATATGGTCTTACTCACTTCTTGTCCCATTTTCCATTATTCTTTGCATTACCTCTCCAATATGGCTTAGTTTCAGACCTATGCTTCAATTGTTGATAATAATGCTTCAGCTTCTGGATGGCCTTTTCTAATGATCTAGGCTCATCGAAATCAATCCTATCTTTAAATTCCATCAGTAACCCACTGGTGAATCTCTGAATCTTGGCCTTCTTCTCCTTAAGGTAAGGCACACACCTCAGCGACTCCAAGAACCTACTAATGTACTCATCATCTGTCATGGATCCCATCTTTAGGTCATAAAATTCCTTCGTCCTATCATCAAAGTATCTCTCTGACAAATACTTCTTCTTGAATAGCCGCTAAAACTCATTCCAAGTCAAATATTCCTCACGTATACCTCTGATGTTCTTCACATCTTTCCACCAAATGTTTGTCTTACCTTTGAGATTGAATGTAGCCACTCTAGTTTCATGTTCTCTTAATATTCATGCAACCTGAAGAACTTCTTCATGCCTAACAACCATGCCTCCGCATCTTGTGATTCTTTACATCTCCATCAAAAGTAGGTGGCTTTGCTTTCTTAAACTCATATGGAAAATACCCCTTATCACTCCTCATGTAAGGGTGATAATGATATCGATTATCATGCCTATTGGAACCATAACTAGAATGATACTTGTGACTATCCCTTCTCCTATCTGAAGAGTCCAAAATTTTTCCATCTCTGACCATGTCATTACTATACGACTTGTGACCACCATGCGATATACTACCATATGCACCGTTAGTTCTATCCTCCTACTCATGGCTGATCCGAAGTGGTCCCTATTGCTGCAAATCTGACAAGGTCTAAAGTATGACTGCATTTAGCTCTGCTAGCTTTTCCTGTGCCTGTATGATTATGTCATTATCTACCTTACAACTCCTTATTTCTTCCTTCAAGCTTCTCAATGCAACTTCCAAATCAGAAAGGTTCCCAACACCACACTGCTCTTTAGATTCATAGGGAGAGTCTTTGTAGTCAACCATCTTGCTAGCCATTTGATATTTCTTCCTATCATGTCAGCCAAAACAAATCACAATAACCAACATATTAGTATAGCTCGGGAAGGATACCTTGTCTGCAAGACCAACAAATCATCATGATACATGTATAACATAATCATGATAACATATTGAAACATAAAACATAAGCATATGACCATGAAACCATCATTTTAGCTAGGGTTCGTTCATGAATGCATGACCTCAGTAATAACACACACCACGACCTCATGAATGACAACCACCATCATTATGTCACCATACACTTGACCACACGGAAACATGAACATGCATAAGTAATTCATAACCATCCACATATATGCATAAACATGTATGATCAAGCATGAATTAACAATACTTGAAATCAGAACTATAAGAATGGCACATGCAACCAAGCATACAAGAATGTAACCAATCAAGCAAGATTGCAACCAAAATACTACAGCGACACATCTAAGTGACATAAATCGACATGTAACTAGTCATACACTCATGACACTGCATTCCTCAACAAAACATCAAGTTTCACATGACGACATCGCTTCAACCATGAACAACATCATGCAAATGCACCAAGCACATGGAATGGAAGTGTGAGAGACACACATGTAACTGACATATATGCATGACCAACAAATAGCCCATCAAGTTCGAGGGGTGAACCATGCTCTGTTACCACTCTATAACATGCTCCTCCCACATCTACCCAAGCAACTGGTCAGCAAGGGTAAACATGCAATGAGAGGCCACTATGATATCACTTGACCTCCTAAGTCACATTAAGGAAGTGGAACCGACAGAAACACACCATACATACATTAATCATAAGACACAGGACCCTTAGGAATCAATTTAATACTTTAGACAACTTTCCTTGGGGTCCCACTGATATTTTGGACAACTTAAGCCTCAGTCACTCCCATGCTATAGACATGAAGACGATGAGAAACCAAAAGTCACTCTCACAGGCTTGCCTTCCAGTGACCAAAGACCAAAAATATCAGTGCTATGCCAATGAATTCGAGTTTTGAGCCACTTTTTCAAGCCCAGAGTCCAGGTCACTACCTATAATTTAGCCATCTCTTAAAATTAGTAAAATAACATGGAAATGCCAGTACTAAAGCAAATACTTGTTCAACACCTTGACTGGATCCCTACTAGCCATGACAATCATTTCATCAAACATATTGCAAATGTGTAATCTACAGGTGTAATTAGCAATTCTGAGCATAGGGGTCTCATACTTAACTGAGAATTGCTAAGAACCATTGATGCCTCAACAAAACAACTACCATTCCATCCATTAGGTCATAGGTACATTGATCATTTGATTACAAGTAAAAACATGATGAGAGCCACACATGGTTGCTGTCATAAAACATGTAAATAACCAGCATAAATGGGACAAAATTATCCATGAAATCACAACCATATAAACCACATATAATACATCATAATACTCATAGGAATACTAGAAGAAATGACCTTTCATTAATGATGCAAAATCCAAACCTGGGATGGGACTTCCATGTTCCACCCGACTGTAGAATGGCTGAGCCAAATCTCTCTTCAACCATTCACCCCCGTGCAATATTCCAAGAATGAATGTGGGATCTCATAGAACACATAAATCAAACTAATCCAGGGCTTCCAGAGGCCATCCACCTCAACCCATCAAACAATGATTCCACCTCATGGTCAGAAACCACCAAAATCTTCATCAAATCAGTCTCTATCCCAACCATCCAGGGCTCTAGCGTGTTTGTCCAACCAAGGCTATGAGACTAGTAATTCAGCCCACAACTTTTACTGAGCTCCAGAGCATTTGTCCAACCAAGGTTACAGGACTAGTAAATCAACCCACCAAGGGCTCTAGAGCATTTGTCCAACCCAGGCTATGAGACTAGTAACTCAACCAAAGTTGTTCAAGGGCTCCAGAGCGTTTATCCAACCAAGACAACGAGACTAATAACTCAACCCAATCTAGGGAAATATGAGATCCAACCAAAAATACAATAAGGAAATAAATCCAAAATCACCATGGCTATCCAGGAAATGGAAAGGCTAGGCAATCCACTATCAATCCTAGCCATACTCCATGTCAATGATAGATCACAACCAAAAATCCACATGCATATGCCATGCATGCCAAAAATAGTGAAGGAAACATACATGCAAATCAGTACTTGCAAGCAAATCTGATGTAGCTGCTAATCCTGATGCCTCTTGCGCTTTCCCACTCTTCCTTTGCCTTCTTGCTCCAAAAATCCAAGTATGCCACACACTCCAAGAGTGCTCCAATAAAACTTTGTCTCCAAGAATATGAGAGAGAGAGAGAAAGAGAATAGAAGAGAGATCCAACACTGAATTGAAAAAAAGGTTACCAACTGATCCTTAGAAGCCTTTTTATGAATGAGGCCTCTATTTTCTTAATTTTCCATTATTTTCCTTCATTTTCCTCCTCACATGCAACCTGTGACCTTTCACCTCCCTTTTCTTTTAATTTCCATTATTTTCATAAATAATTGTGCCAAAAATGCCATTTTTCCTTTCCAAAGCCTTAGCCATTTCCTTTTCCAATTTCCTTAGCCATTACCAATCACAAGTGGTCCCCATCACTAGGATTCTACCCAACATTCAACTTGGAATAAGTGTCTCATCATCCATGTTTATTATTTTTCCTTTATTTACTTTTATTACACATAATTTTCACCAGGGCTGTTACAATTGATACTGGAAGTAATCTTGTTGAAGTTTTAACAGCTGAAGTGTAGAGTTGGTAAAGCTGGATAGTGGCAGCAGGAGGTGCAAAAGGATAGGCGACATGTGTGGAAACATTGATAGTAGCAATAGAGAGAGTGATAGCAGCAACAAAGGTAGTGAGAGTGGTTGGAGGTGTGGTAGTAGATAGAGAAAGCAATGGGTACAACAACATTAACAACATGTTCAACGAGAAGAAGTTGTAGTATTATAGGGGACAAAAGACTCCATATTATATCTATAAACTCTTGAGAAACCTTTGTGGAGTCTTTTACTTCCTTCTAGATTTATCTGGTAAATTTGTATATACATCATACATAAAAAGGTGCTTGGTTTAGAGAAAATATTTTCCATACTGATCTTATGATGTGATGATGTCTTATGTTTCTTTTCCTTCTCTGAATGTTTAAGTAATTAATCTAACCAATTATGAAATATTTAACTAAATATGATTCACACTCCTGCCAATATTTCCAACAATTAGTATCAGAGAAAGTACTTCTTTGAATCTTAATTTCTTGAAGGGATATCCATAACATTTATAGTTGAATGATGGTTGTTGATTCAAAAGATGTTAATTCCCTCAAAGACAAGATTCAAGCAATGACACAGGACAGGGATATGACCACAAGTATGTATAATAGTCTTTATAGGGAACAAGAAGACTTGAAGGTTGAGAAGACAAAGTATTACGATAATTGGAGATATGCCATAACTGATATCATTTGACTTGAAGCTCAAATTAAAAATCTACAAACATTAGAAAATGATCACGAACTTGATGAATAAAAGAAGGAAGTAGATCATATAAAAAACATGATAGAAGAAGCATACAAGAGAGAAAGAATCTTGACCAAGACAACTCAAGGAAAATGAAAATTCAAACTAGTGGAATAAATAGGGTAAAGAACATGGCAAGAAAATCACTACCTTGAAGAGGGAACTTGAAAAATCCAAAAGTATTGAGGAGGTTGTAAAGATTCAAATGAACTAGGAGGAAGAAGATTGCATGGAACATGAATAGGAAATTGTCACATTGAGAGCATAAGTGGACAAGATGAAACAAAAAATGAGGAGTTCATAGGTCTTGGATGACATTATCAATTGCCAAAGATCACCACTTATGAAAACAGGTCTTGGATAAATCCTCATGCTCCAAAAAGAAAAGTCAGATGTCGAAGAAGAGAAGCCTCATCCCATTGATGAAGAGTAGCCACATGAATAGAAACCTCATCCAAAAGATGAATAACATCCACATGCCAAGGAATAAAAAAAGTCTCATGAAAGGAAGCCTCATGCAAAAAATGGAGAGAAGCCCAAAGTAAAAGTCCTGCACAAATAAACCAACACTGGAAGATGGAAGACAAGTGCCTCAAGAAATCAAGATGATGTATTAAAGACACAAAATCATAATATAAAATTCATATTGGAGAACGACGAGGATATTCTCAAGGGTGAAATACCTTTAGTAGTTCATCACCTTATACACCCAGGTATGACAACGCATTTCATGGTTATTGTTACACATGTTCTAACTATGGACATAAAGCTCAAGATTGCAGGGGATATAGAAAGAGTATTGATAGAGGGTTTCATGAAATCCCTAGAGGGATATTTTCTAGAATAAAAGACAAAATACCATATGAATTGATAGCATAAGTTACAACACTTGACGTGGACTTTGTTGAACCAGGAAGAAAAAGAATTCAACAAGCATGAAGACAAGACCACTAAGGTTTGGAAAAAGAAAACATGATTCACAATGAACTCTCATACAATTGGTATATGCACTAAGACATGAGGAGTTTGTAGGAGAGAATACAATCTAGGGGAGTCTATTTATTGGAAGAGATGATGTAACAAGAAAATTTATTGTCAAGGGAAGCCTAGAACAAATGATGCAAATGAAAATCACATCGTTAGGGGGAGCTTGTAAATATGATGCAATAAGTAAGCATGTTGCCATAGGAGCCATATGACATGGATATATCATCAAGGACATGTCAACCACCCTTTTCCATTGATGTCAAAGGCAGGGAGAATCTCAGATAGGAACACAG
Source organism: Pinus taeda (assembly GCA_000404065.3). Classification (NCBI taxonomy): domain Eukaryota; kingdom Viridiplantae; phylum Streptophyta; class Pinopsida; order Pinales; family Pinaceae; genus Pinus; species Pinus taeda. Next base: position 59,253 of record APFE030785911.1, on the reverse strand, counting down.
AGAAGAAGCATGAAGTAAAAGGAAGCTTATGAAACACAGAAGGAAATGATCGGTGTGTTGACATGAATGAGAAAAGGGAATATTATTGAGTATGTTTTTATTGATGTCAAAGCCAGAGTAGGTGCAAGATGTTGAGGAAGTGCAGGATGCCCTCAAATCAAGAAGAAGGTGCAGGATTGAGTAGGTGCATGATGTCAAACAAGTGTAGGATTTTGAACAGGTGTAGGATGTCGGTCAGGTGCATGATTTCGTCATTGGTTTCCTTGATGAGATGATGCATTGATGAAACCCTAGCTCTAAGGTTTGGATTTCCTAGACAATAGATCACTGAATTTTGCTATGATACCCTCGCCATTGGATTCTCCTTTTCATGCCAATTCTGTTGATGTGTGGATCTCTTTATTGGTCCTCACGGTTTATGAGATAAGCCTAGTCAAAGTTGATACACCCTAATTGAGGTCAAGAATCCAAAAACATGGATGATGTGGCAATTTCAATAGATAATGACATGGAATAACAATGGTGTGGCAAATGAGAATTCCTTATCAAATGAATGATGTGCAAAATTATTATTTCATGAATCATAAAACCAAAGGTTAAATCAAATTAAATGATTAAAAGGTATCAACATTAAAGTCTAGGATTTAATTTGAAAATGGGACAAAAGGAATTTGGTGGGAATTTTATTTTTTAAATAATTCCCTTCCAAAAATTCCAAGTCGACTTACCATCAAATTCAAAATTTTAAAATGATCTTTCCCCTCCTAAAACCCTATATCGACTAACCTAAGTTACACATCCTAAAACTATATAAGAATTATTCCTTAGCACAGTTATGGCATGCACTTGAAAGCTTAACATCTCTGTGATCCATTAAGAAGTTTTTGTTGAGATATTTTTGGGGGTGTTTGCTAGGCATATTTGTCTGTTGGTCACAACATTCATTATGGAATAAAAAATTTATCACTTGAAACAATGTACTCTTGGTCCTATGGAATGAGAAGAAATATGATAAGAAGCAATTGTTTTTGAGACTATGGTTTTTATTTTTTCTATTGGGCTCTCGGTGGGCATTAGCTTCCTGTTGCAGATTGGTTGTGCTTAGTTTACGACACTTTAGGGAAAAATTTGGAAAACATATCCTTAAACATTGAATCTATTCATCCATGTTTGTATAGTTAGGAACATATGACAGAAAACACTGAGGTTTAGAGGTTGGGAGAATTATTTTATTCAGGAATATGGCTCTTCGCAAACCAATTGTTAAGACACGTTTATTGGTCTATCTCTGAGATAGTATTTTTGGCCTTTTATTGGTTATGAGTTTAACTTGTAGAAGAACTCTCTAAGGATGATCATGACTCTATTGGAGGGCTAACCACATATCTCTATGGCTTGGAAATATTTGAAAATACTTTCTCTTCTCTAAAGTATTTGCATATTCAACCTAAATTTAATATGAATTGTAAGATCTGTTTGGGTTCCCTCGAAGCATACCTGAGGCAGAGTTATTTTGGCAAGAGGTTTTCATTACAATTCTGGATGATGTATTTAATATCCTCTGGAACCAAATTTGTGACAACCTTATGGGATATGTTTGGCTAGTTCATGGTATTATCCAAGGATATTGTTTTTATTATATGTGAATTTAATAAGTTGTCTAATCTCTGTGGCTCTCCTTAAAGCTATGATCTATGGAATTGGAGGAAATTGCAATGTTGGACAAGAAGACCTTTTAAGAAGCTATGATGTATGGTTTTGGGCTATTAGGATTCACTAGACCTGGAGATTTATTCTTGTTATAAACTTGTTAAAATATATGTGGGACGAACTTAGGTGTCCACATGATGATATTCTAAAGTTTTCTTGATTCCACGAATACTTCTGCAACTCTCTGAAGCAATGCAAATCATTCTATTGATTGTCTACTCCATTGATTAAAGAACATATGTGTTTTATAGAATGAATCGTGAGGTATATTTTGAGTATATTCGTAGAGTAGTCTTCTCTCTCAGATCTGAAGTTGCGTTTGAAATATTGGAGACATTTTCTCTCTTAGAGAGATCTTGCTTAATATAGACGCAGTGGTTTTGGCCATGTTTTCCAAACATCATTTGAGGGAAATTTTGTGCTTGAAACCTTGTGTATTTTTGGGACAGAGGAATTAGTAAGAACAATGTTTCAATAATATTTAGACATTGTTGAATCAAGAGATTGAGGAATTTTCAAGGAGTCAAATGAAGCAGAAGGAAGAAGATTGAATGAAACATGAACATGAAATTGTCACATTGAGAGCATAAGCGGACAAGCTAAAACACAAATTGAGGAGTTTACAGGTCTTGGATGTCATTATTAATTTCCAGATATCACCACTTATCAAGACAGGTCTTGGATATATTGGTGAGTCCTCATGCTCCAAAAATGAAGAAAATCGATGTGTCAAAGAAGAGAATCCTCATCCCAATGATGAAGAAAAACCATAAGAATAGAAACCTCATCCCAAATATGAAGAGAAACCACATGTCAAGGAAGAAAAAAAGTATCATGAAAGGAAGCCTCATGCCGAAAATGGAGAGAAGCCCAAAGTCAAAGTCCCACAAAATTCAACCAACATTGGAAGCTGGAAGACAAGTGCCTCAAGAAATCAAGATGATGTATTCAAGACACAAAATTATAATAGAGCTTTCAGAAGTGGAGAGTAACATAGATATTCTCACGGGTGAGACACCTTTAGAAGATCATAAACTTATGCACCTAGGTAATAGATTTCATGGTTATTGTTACACATGTTCTAACTATGGACATAGAGCTAAATATTGTAGGGGATATAGAAGAAGTATTGATAGAGGGTTTCATCAAAGCCTTAGAGGGATATTTTTTGGAAGATAAGAAAAAATAACATATGCCATTGATAGCATAAGTTACAACACATTTTCCCCATTACCTAGACCAGGTGTAGAGTGCTAACTATGTTGCAATTTTGGCCATTTTGCATGAGATTGTAGAAGCGACTTGATGTGGACTTCGAAAAACCAGGAAGGAAAAACATTCACCAGGCAGGAAGACAAGACCACCATGGTTTGACAGAGAAAACATGCTTTACAATGAGCTCTCACAATTTTGGTAGATGCACTAAGATAAGGGGAGTTTGTGGGAGAGCATATAGTCAGGGGGAGCTTATGTATTGAAAGAGATGATGTGATAAGAAAATTCATTGTTAGGGGGATTTTAGAACAGATGATGTAACCAAAATGTATTCTGTGAGGGGAAGCTTGTAGAGATGATGCAATAGGTAAGCATGTTGTTAGAGGACCATATTACATGGAGATATCATCAAGGACATGTAAACCACCCTTTTCCACTGATGTCAAAGGGCAAGAGAATCTCAGATAGGAATAGAGAGAAGACACATGAAGTCAAAGGAATCTTATGCAACATTCCAGGAAATGATCGATGTGTTGACATCAATGACGAAGGGGGAGATTATTGTGTACATTTTCATTGATGTAAAATTTAGAGAAGGTGCAGGATGTTGAGCAGGTGTAGGATGTCAAGCAAGTGCAATATGTCATCACTAATGTCCTCAATGATATGATGCATTAATGAAACCCTAGCTCCAGGATTTGGATTTCTTGGAAAATGGATATATCAAAAACTTGTTGAAGGTTTTTGAAGAATAATATCAACGAATTTTCCTAGAAGACCCTTGCTATTGGACTCTCCTTATCATGCAAGTTCTTTTGATTTGTGGAGCTCTTCGTGGTTCCTCACAATTTTTTAGATAAGCCCTATCAAAGTTGGTACACCTTAATTGAGGTCAAGAACCCCAAAACATGGACAATGTGGCAATTTAAATAGATGATGCTATGTCATCACAAGGGTGTGGCAAAGACGAAGGCTCTATCAAAGAAATGACGTGGAAAATTATTATTTCATGAATCATAAAACCAAAGGTTAAATCAAATTAAATGCTTAAAGGTATCAAAACGAAAGTCGAAGTTTTATTCTGAAAATGGGCCAAGAAGAATTTGGTGGAAATTTTATTTTTTAAACAATTCCCTTCCAAAAATGACCAAGTTGACTTCCCATCAAATTCAAATTTTTAAAAGGAGCATTCCCTCCTAAAACCTTATGTCGGATAATCTAATATACACATCCTAAAACTATATAAGAAGTATTCCTTAGCACCACTATGACATACACTTAAACACTTAACATTTGTGTGGCCAGTGAATAAATTTTTCATTGAGATAGTTTTGGAGGTGTTCGCTAGGCACATTTCTTTGTAGTTCATGACATTCATTATGGAAAGAAAAAATTTATCACTTGAAGCAATTTGCTCTCGGTCTTGAGGAATAAGAAGAAATTTGATAAGAAGCAATTGTTTCTGAGACTATGGTTTTTGATTTTTCTATTGGGATGTCATTGGGTATTAGCTTTCTATTGCAAATTAGTTGAGATGAGTTTGTGGCCATTTAGGGAAAAATTTGGAAAACAATCCTTGACCATTGAAGCTATTCATCCATGTATGTATAATCAAGTGCATTTGATGCAGAAGGAAGAGGTTGAAATTTTGAGAAAATTCTTCTATTTGGAAAATTATATATCTCTTTGCAAACCAACTGTTAGAACACATTTATTAGTATATCTCTCAGACATTTCATTTGGAATTTTATTGGTTTTGCATTTAAATTGCAGAAGTACTCTTTCAGGAAGATCAAAACTCAGTTGGAGGAATAACCACACATCTTTTGGCTTGGCAAGATTTGAAAATACTTGCTCTTCTCTAAAGTAATTGTGTATTCAACCTAAATTTAATTTGATTTCTAAGATCTATTTGGGATCCCTTTGAGAACACCTAAGGTAGAGTTCTTTTTGCAACAAGTTTTCATTACAATTATGGAGGATGGCTTTACTATCCTCTACAATGAAATTTGTGACTTATGGGGTATGTCTGGCTAGTTCATAATATCATCCAAGGATATTGTTTTGACTGCAGATGGATTTAATATGTCGTCTAATCTGTGTGGCCCACCTTAAAGCTATGATCTATGGACTTGGAGGAAATTGCAATGTTTGACAAGAATACCTTTTAGGAAGTTATGACATATCAAGGTTTTAGGCTATTAGGATATGTTAGAACTGGAGAATGATTCTAACTGTACACTTGTTAAAATCTCTGTGGGATGAACTTGGGTGGCCACATGATGATCTTCTAAAGTTTTCCTGATTCCACTAATACTCCTATATCAATCTAAGGAATGAGAATCATTATATTGATTGTCTACTTCATTGATTAAAGAATATATGTGTTTTGTAGAATGAATCGTGAAGCATTTTATGAGTAATTCATGGAGTAGTCTTCTTTTTTAGATCTGAAGTTGCGTTTGAAATATTGGAGGAGTTTTGTCTCTTAGAGATTTTCTGTGTCCAATAGTTGAAGTGTTACACAGTATTTTGACACACCTCCTGCACTTCCCTGTGACATACCATGAAGTGCCCGAAACATAACCATCATCCAGTGTACTCATCTAGATATGCAACTCTGATCCTCCCTAAAACACTAATGAAAAATGCCTTGAGATTCCCCTATAGAAAAGGGCTCTAAAACCCTAATTTGAGTATCGTCGCTCCCCTAACACTGAAAGCCGTGATGGTTTCTAGTTGTACTATAGTAGACCCACGATGCTAGCACGCTTTTGGCTTGGATACTAGCGATGATCCCTAAAAGGGAATTTTCCCAAAGAGGACAAGAGGCTTCATGATCTAGAGGCTTCCAAAATGACGAGTTGGAGGTTGTTCGACATGGATTAGGTCGATTTCTCTCAACTTGGCCCTTTGACCTTCTCCCTATTAGCTACCTCCTTGAGATGAGGGCATTCTCCTATCTTTGGAGAGATCCTAGCTCCCTTTCCCAGCCTATATATTCATCCTCTCCCATTCGCAAATTGTTGGTCTTTGGCTATTTGCACCCTTATGTTGAGATTGTGCCTACATGCTACTCATTTGGCTTGGAGAAGGAGTGCTTGAGGGCTTGAGCTTAGACTTGGACATTCACTCAAGGAGAGATTATTGACATCAAGGCTTGGTTGTATGCTTCCTCATTTATTCTATTATTATATATAACTGCTAGTTCACTTTCCATAAATGTGTGTGTTAATGCATCATTTATCTTAATGCTACTTGATCTGTTAAGTGGATTACTTTCAATTATGCTATTTGTATTTGTATGCTTTGTTGTGTATTTGATCTCTTATGCAGGAATTCAAACGTTGTGAGGAATAGGACTAAGCCCAAAGTGCAAGTGATTTGAGGTCTTCAACAAAGGAGGACATTATAGCATCAGAACGAGGTAGGCCATCTTCCTCTTCTCTCATTTCCATTGTAATTTAGGAAAGTGTCTTTTAGATTGTCACGTAGGTTGCTAGTCCCACTCATTGGGATAGAGGGATTCTCTGTCTGCAGAGAGGATTTTCCTAGACAACAAAATGGAAACTCCATTAGGGAAGCAATAATCGTTTCCATCCATTCCTTTGATCTGATCCTTTGATTAGTTTGACCAACTGTCAAGTTCTCAGTTAGATTGAGCCAGTATAGGTATGCAAAATGATTGATCATTGCCTTAGAGTACTAAGTCTAGGGTGATTCTTGATTTGTTTTTTTTTTTTTTTTGGTTTTTTTCCCATATTCCTCACTCAACGTGAGTTTTATCAATGATAATCACTACGACATTGCTTGTTTTTACCTTTATAGTCACGCTGAAAATAATTTTCTTCACTGTTTGATCACGTTGAAAATCATCACTACTTTTTCTATATAAAGTAGTGTTGATGACCCCAATCAATGCAGGTTTTGCTATAAAAAGTAGCGTTGATCAACCCAATCATCACGGGTTTGGTTATATAAAGTAGCACTGATCCTTGAATTGTTTCTGCCTTAGAATCCAATGTGTCTTGGCCCTTGAGGCTTTTTCCCATCCTGTATGCTTGGATTTGTCAGTTCTTTGAATGATTGTCTTGATTAATTTGCAAAATTTGTCTCATTGGCTTCGAAGTGAAATTTGACTGAGTTCTAGGGTCTATGGTCAATTGGTCATTGCTTGCTGCTTGTTGGTGTCATTGAGGTGTTGGTCTTGCTAATTGATTGAGTGTTGTTTTCCATGGAAATCATTGTGCATTTGTTTTAGCTTGTTTTTCAAAATTTACTTTTCGCGAAAATGCATTAGATTAGTTGCACTGAAAAATTATTTTTTGAGATTCATCATTGAAAATAGATCACATTTTTTAGTGATTGAAATCTAAAAACTGTATTAGGTGCATGAAATCATTCAAAATGAAAAGAAAATCATAGTTCATATAAGTGCATCTTTGTAAAGTAAAATCATTTTTCTTTCGAAAAAGTTGCATTTAGGATAGTGAAAAGTGGAAATCTTTTTTACTTTTGGCATTGCATTTGGAAGACGAAAGTGAAAGTTAGTGGAAGGAATTTTGCATGATGCATTATTGATTGAAATTTCTTCCCTTGATTAGTCTAGCTTTTATTGAAACGAAAAGTTTTTTTTTTCTTATATAACTGCATCATAGGTTTTCAGGTGACATTGTTTTGAGCCTTAAAACTGAAACATAATTGAAGATAAACATTAAAATTTACCTTAATTAACCTAAGGATCATTTGGAAATTAACAAAAACATTTAGAGGTCTAGGCTAGGGATGTGTTCTAGCGTCTTTAAACATAGAAAATATCATTAACTACCTGCATTGTATCTCAGGGATGAAATCCCATTCCAAGGCAGAAGTATATCGAAGATTCTCCAATATTTTCAAGTATATAGGAGAAACTTTAGTATGGAAAGTATATGCTAGCTCTCTCACTGAAAAGTTATGCATTAGGCAATACTAACATGGTCTTGTGCTCCCCGTATTCGGGGAGATTGGTCACCGTATGTTAAGTCCTTAGTTACGGCTAAGGTGTATATAGTGGTTCACAGATACTTGGTAAACCCTTTTTGCCTAGATTTCCACTTTTTTATTTATTTTTGTTAAAATTCTAAAATAAATTAATTGACTGCAGAAAAACATCTTTCCTGTGGAAATACTTCTTAGTAGATCTTAGGTTAATACCAATGGAAAAATCTCCTGAGTCTACCAACCAAGGAAACCCCCTTGATGGGAATCCTAGTCCTTTCCTTCTTTTGGAAATGTTGGTGCTCCCTATATGGCAACGTTGTCCCTTCCTGGATTAATCATTGGTCTGCCAATTTTGTTATTTTCAACCTCGGTGATTCCAAGTGTCCAAATGACTTTTCAACTGAGTTCTCCTCCACCTGAACAACATCAACATCATGTTGATCCTAAAGTTTACCCCTTGCCTTCTTCACCTGTTTCTTCACCCCACTCTTCCTCTTCGTCTGGTGAAATTCCAAATTCTAGTAACCAAGAAGCTAATAAGAAGAAGAAGAGGAAGAAGAAGAAGAAGAAAATTAAGTGAGGGGCCACCCAAACAATTATTGTTACTGATGCAAATGATGTAGAAAAATATTCCAACCAACCCCAAAAAGTAATATTCCCTTGCATGTTATCTACGGGTGACCACCTTCTTCAGAATTGTCCTAGTATTCCAAGGTCTTATAAGTGTGGTCCATAGGTTTACATCAACCTTTATCATCAGCTTCTAGAGTTCATGTTGGTGAGAAACCCTCAACTAGTAATAATAAAGTCCATGGGAAAAAGGGAAAAGTCAAATTTCAATGTAAGTTACAGTGTGAAGGTGATCATCCTATTCACCTTTGTCCTCTTTTGGATGAAACTTCCAAAGAGTTGGAAAACCTTACTGCTTCCGAGCATCATCTTCTGGATGGTTATTGAAATACTTCCCTTGATCCTTCAATAATTGATCCAGTGATTGATCAAAGTCATCTTTGGTCAACCCCACTCTTTCTGAAAGTGAGTCTCGTAAGTCTGTTCTTGAATATCCATTGGTTGAAAAACAGTAGCCTTCACTCTACCTTTAGTTAACCGTACCTCTCCGGTAGAGAGTGAACCTTGTACTGCTTAGGTTCTTCTAGTTTCTTTAGTTTCGAATGAATTGGAAGGAAATCCTCCCGTTCTTGAGGTGCATGAGAGAAGTTCTCCTATTCGCATAGAGAAAGAGAGCAACTCTCCTGTTCCTACAACACCCCCTCCAAGTAGTTTGGTCACTTCTTTTGATTGGAGTCGACTGATAAGATATTGTCTTCCGTCTTATGTGCCTTTCCAGATTATATCCTGAACTTCTTGGAAAGCTTTATGTTCTCCTCAGCTTGTCCCCGTCACCCATAATTTGTTAGATTTTAACAGAGGAACCTATCAATAGTTAGGGATCCTTCCTATGTTACCTATTACTTTAGGAGGAAAGACTGTCTGTATAGATGTTATAGTTGTCCAAGGCTTTTTAGATTTTAATCTACTCCTTATCCGTGACTATGTTTATGTCATGGGAGCTCTTGTATCTTCTCTCTTTTGAGTAATGTGGTTCATACATGAAGGAAGCATTGTGATCATTGATAATCTAACTTTCATTGGTCCTGAATCAACTCCCAAACAAACATCATCCCTAAGTGGTTCTTATGTGCAAGCGTTATCACCCTCGCCATAGGTTAATTATGTGGCCACTTGCTCCATGCCCCCATCTACTGATGATCTAGTAGGTGATGTAGCACACCATGTACTAGGGGAATTGGAGCCCTATTTTTCCATTCGATCCTTGGACATGTATACCTTCTAGAGTGTTGGTCTTCCATCTGATGAGAACCTCCTAGAAGCCATGGCCTCTTTTGGTCTATGATCAAGGGTTTGGAGTAGAGTTCCTTGTCTTGTGTCAAAGTCATTAAAAAATGAACAAGGGCCATGAGGATGGTTCTTTTACTTGTATCAAGCTCGTTAAAGAATGAAACAAATCCCCTTCCGATTCGAGTCTTTGATTAGATCTCATAAAATCTGAGCCGAGTCTTTCACTTGATATCATAAGTGAACCTTCATTCCATCCACCTGTTACTAACCAATAGTCTACTTAGGTGAATGAAATGAAGTTTGGGGGGAATGTACCTTGAATTGAGTCTTTATGCTGGGGGCATGCAAACTCATCTCAAGCATAGTTTATCTTTGTTTCAAGCTTGTGTAAAAATGAAACCAAATCCAAACATAGTTTGTTTCCGTTTCAAGCTTTTGTAAACATGAAACCAAATCCAAGCATAGTTTTTTCCCATGTTTCAAGCTTGTGAAAAAATGAAACCATATTCAAGTGTACTTAATCATAGTTTCTCATTCTTCAAGCTTGTGTAAAAATGAAGCCATTCCCACTTTACAACCCATGATTTCCATTTTTATTAATTGATTTTTTCCATATGAGCCTTTGTTTGTTCATTCCATCGTCACCATCTCTTTGGCCGATCATGCAATTTCACTTGGTTGTTTTACCCTTGCTTGAGGAACATCTCTTAAAAGTGGTCTTATTAGATAGCCACTTGACCTTTACATGTTTTGAGCAATTCCATCATCACTAGAACCAGTTTCTATCCCTTTTATACCACTCATTCTTCTAGATGGAGTCATCTTTAAACTCTTTTCTGACTCTCTAAATATGAAGAGATTTCCGAGTACTTGTCCTTTCGAGCTTGTTAAATTAAATGAATTGACGTCATCTTAGTATATGTTTACCCATTTTTCGGGCTACGATTGACTATTTACGAAAAAGGTACACCTTGGTCGACATGGTCAAGAGGTTCTCTCGAATATTGTTTTCTACCTTTTCGAGTTCGAGAGACAAATTACGAAAAGGGACATGATGGAGTTTTATTTTTTGTCTCTTTTTCAAACTCTATAAATATGAAAAAGACACCAAGTTATTCTTTTGTTGGACTCATAAAAATTAAATGGTGAAAGACTTGTCACCATGACGAGACTGAGTTTCTACTTCCTAGGACTCGTAAAACTTACTAGGATGGATTCATTCAAAGAATGAACTTATATGACAAGCATATGCTATCCCCTTCAAGCTTGTGATAAAAAATAATTGGGGTACTAGCTAGAAATAGTGGGGAAAATGAAAGTGAAACATTCTTTGTATAGGAAACATGTCGCTCTTGAACATGACACTCATCTATTTCTCGGGTTGGGTTTTGTATATCCTTGCTTAGTCACTTTTCCTCCTGGTTTTGGGTGATCCATTTTGCCTCTCATTTGACTATTCCATTTCTTCCTCATGACCCTTAGTCTTATGTTGAGTCAAATGCTGCCACACTCCGTAATTGTGTCGCCGATGTTCAAAAGAATTCCTATCTACAATATATTACCTATACATTGTCTGACCCTTTGATACAGTCTTGGATCCTATTAATTTAATTCCACTTTATTCCTCGTTTCATATCGACGATGGAGGATTCATCACAACCCTCCTTCAACGGGTCACTTCCTGTCGACTTCAGCTCATTATCCAGGAAGATGAATTAGAGACTCCCTTTCAGTACCTTAGAGCTTGTATGCCTTAATGGAAAGTTCTTCACATTTGATGACATGTTTTCATCATTGGCCTTCGATCAGATTATTCCACGAGTGTTCGACATCATCTTCCTTTTCACATTCATGGATTGTACTGTCATACCTTGAGAGCTATTGTCATTATTGGTGGTTTCTCTCGTGCCTGTTAATGGTCCACATCATTGGCTGGTAGTCAGGTAGTTTTCTAGCATGTTCGACTTCGACACATTCATTGGCATGTTAGCATTCATACTTTGATCGGGTTGGGATGGAGCGCAAGACCATGAGCTTTGTCTAATATGGCTCAGGCTACATGGAGTTATGTATTATTCATGATTGTACACATGTTTCTTCTATATGGATGGCTATGACCATACCATGGGACTTTACATTTATGATTATCATTCTATATCGGGTGGCTGCGTGCATACCTTGGATCTTAGATTTACAGATGATCCTTCTCATTTGGACAACTGCGCCCATGCCATGGATATTTTTCATAGTACCTACCATCTGGATGTTTGCATCCATATTGTGGATTCATGTTTTGATATCAGATATGTATATGTATATGCATCCTTGATTTGCAGGTCTCCTGACAGTGTTTGTTCTCATCCTTGCAAAAGATCGTAAAGCATCTCAGCCATCACTCCCTGTTCTACCTTCATGCTTTAGGGGGCATCTGTTATACAATATTTTATCATATCTCCTGCACTTCCCTGTGACATGCCCAAAAGTTCCCGAAACATGACCATCTTGCAGTGTAATCATCCATATATGCAGCTCAAATCCTTTGTAAAACACTGATGAAAAATGCCTTGTGCTTCCCCCGAAGAAAAGGGATATAAAACCCTAGATTGATTATCATTTCTCTCCTGACACTGAAAACCACAATGGTCACTAGTTTCACTACACTAGACCCATGATGCCAGCGCACTTTTGGCTTGGATACCATCGATGATCCCTAAAAGGAAAATTTTCCAAAGAGGACAAGAAGCTTCGTGATCTAGAGGCTTCTAGAATGACGAGCTGGAGGTTGTTCGGGGCGGATGAGGTCGAGTTCTTTCAACTTGTCCCTTTGGTCTTATCCCTATGAGATACCTCCTTGATATGAGGGCCTTATCCTATCTTTAGAGAGATCCTAGATCCCTTTCCCTGCCTATATATTCATTCTTTCCCATTCACAAATCATTGGTCTTTGGCTATTTGCACCCTTATGCTGAGATAGTGCCTACATGCTACTCATTTGGCTTGGAGAAGGAGTGCTTGAGCTTGGACTTGGACATTCACTCAAGGCGAGCTTATGGACACCAAGGCTTGGTTGTATGCTTCCTACTTTATTCTATGAATATATACAACTACTAGTTCACTTTCCATAAATGTGTGTGTTAATGCATCATTTATCTTAATGCTCCTTGATCTGTTAAGTAGATTACTTTCGATTATTCTATTTGTATTTGTATGCTTTTGTTGTGTCTTTGATCTCTTGTGTAGGAATTCAAACACTGTGAGCAATAGGACTAAGCCCGAAGTGCAAGTGATTTGAGGTCTTCAACAAAGGAGGACGTTATAGCATCAGAACAAGGTAGGCCATATTCCTCTTCTCTTATTTCGATTGTAATTTAGGAAAGTGTCTTGTAGATTATCACATAGGTTGCTAGTCCCACTCATTGGGCTAGATGGATCATCTCTGTCCGTAGAGAGGATTTTCCTTTTAGATCGAAAGTTGTGTTTAAAATATTAGAGGAGTTTTCTCTTTTAGAGATTCGTTGTGTTCAACATTTGAAGCTCTCACTTAATATAGATGAAATTGTTTCGGCCACGTTTTCTGAGCATCAACTGCGGACTATTTTGTTGAGAAATATATAGGGAAATAGTTAGGATAATTTCTCTTTACTTGAAAACTACTTGTAATATATTATTACTTTTTCTTACTTATTAGCTTCTTTTCTTATTATTAAGTTTGTTCTTATCATCAAACAACTACCAAAACAAGAAGAACAATGGTAGACAATAACATAGTATAGAGGCTACAAGCCAGGGCCAAAACCTCTTCGTCTGAGAGGAAAACCCGTAAATCTATTCTCTTCTTGTAGATTCTTCAATTGACAAATTCCAAGACCTATAAACCAATAAAAATACCCTTCAATACCAAGTACAACCTCCTCAATGATGTGCTTCTTTTTTTTCCAAGTCAAACCTAGTCAAATCTCTTCCAGTAGCACGACCTCGAACCCAACAATAGAATTTTAGCCTCTTCTACATGTTTGAAATTTTCATCCCTCCTAGTAGGAAAAACTTCCACATGTGTAAGCTTATTTAGGGATTCCAAGACTTCTTCATACCTTCACTTGAATTTCTCCTTCTTCTAGGGCTTGAGGATGACCTAATTCAACATTCTTCCTACTCCTTTTCAAAGTTTGATCCCACAACAACAAAAACCTAACTCAACAATAGAAACCCTAGCTTCCTTTCTTCACATGTGTGAAGAGAGAGAGAGAGAGAGAAAATAGCCCAAACACTTGATCCTTGTCCTTTTCCTTCTTTGCTAGCCTCTTTCTTTTTCTACTTCGCTTGATTGATGAGAGAATGGATTGTGTCTCCAGTAGGTCAAGTTCCCTCCTATATATAGGCTTCCAAGGCAGACAAAGATCCTCAAAATAGGCCAACTTCTTAGCTGGCAGGTTGATTTGGTATTGAAGGGTATTTTGACACTTTTAAATACACAAATAATTCATTTTACAAGTTACAATGTGCCCAATGGGGTCATCAACATATGACAATGACTCTTTTGACTTATTAACCTAGGAAAAACCTTAGAAGCACTCAAAGAGTGCTTGAAATCTAAAATAAAAGACCTTGAGCATGAAGCTCATGCTCCAATAATAATAATAATAGTAGTAATAATAATAATAATAATAATAACTTTTCTTTCATTTTACAATATACAACAATCAAAAAGTACATTTCATATTTATGAAGACCAAACCTAGTTACACAGTTTTCAAAACTCCCTCTTAACTAGGGAGGTATTCATAAATGGTACATGGACATTCTCAATTTGAAGAGATCTCATAAGAAGATTTAGATTGGTAACCCATATATTTAGCATCATAAAAAATAACATTGTCACATAGGAAGGCCTTGGCTAACATCACTATCTCTCCATAAGATCATAACACAATGCTGGTGAGACCAATGATTTATAAACACCTCTATCATTGTCTCTCAAGGTACATACCCCACTTGGGTGTTCAAAGGTATGAACTTCTAGGACTATTCATATCTTGAATTCCCGGTCCTCAAATAATATTGGTCCTCTACAACTACCCTTATCTTGGATGCCCTAGCTCATCCTCAAAGAGTATCAGATGCCAAATGCTTACCCAATCATCCATTCTTTCTTCCCAAGTGAAGACAAGAATGTTGTGTCTAGATCTCCCTCTAAAATAGGGAGGATATATCAACTAATCAAAAATTTCCCCTCAAATATAAAAACTTATTATTATGAAGATATTTTTTCAAGATTTCAACTACCTACTCATCAGTGGAGATGTATCGTAGCTACAACACAACATCCTGCACCAAATTTCGAATGTAGTGATACTTGTTGTTTATATGATTTTTATTTCTAATGAAACAATTGGTCTTCAGACAACCTTATACAACTAGTTTTCTCACAAAGTATCACCGTAGGGTCCATTGGTCCTTTAAACAAGTCAAACAACAACTTCTCAACCAGACACCTCCTTTGATTACTTCATAGGATTCAATATATTCACCCTCAGCACTACTCAAAGAAATCGATTCTTTTTTTCTGCTCATCCATGAGACCAGGGATGATCCCAAACGAAAATATCCTCTTGTAGTGCTTCTTCCATCCATCTCACTGCCTCCCTATTCAGAATATGTATATCCAATCAAGTGGACACCATTCCTCTTATCATATTTTGGGTAGTAGTAGATTATACCTTGCAGATATCTCAATATGTGCTCGGTTGTTATCCAATGATCATGCTTTGACTCAACTTGGAACTGACTGAGAACATTCAATTCAAAACATATGTCTGGTCAATTATTCACCAAGTACATCAGTGAGCCAATCAATTGTCTATACCTGGTAAGATCCACTATGCTCGATTCAAAACTCCTTAGCCTTTTCGAGTTCGTGATTATGGGGGTTGTTATAGGTTTGAAATTCATCATGTTAAACCTCTTTATCATCTCAATCACATACTTTCCTTGACCTAGATAAATATCATCTGGTCCCTACCGAACTTCTAGTACTAGAGAGTAATGCACTAACCCTAGGTCCTTCATGTCGAATTCTATTGCTAGTTTCTTCTTGCATTCTTGTACTCAACCTTCCACACTTGTCAAGAGAATATCATCCACATATAGAAGATTTATTATTGACTCATTATTCAAAACCTTGATATAGAGATTCAAATCAATATAACTCTTTGTGAAGCCCAATCTTTGTAGCTATTCATCCATTCTTGCATACCATTGCCTTGGTGCTTGCGTAAGGCCATATAATGCCTTCTTCAACCTGTGAACATAATTATATCGATTCTTGACTTCAAATCCCAAGGGTTTCTCTATATAGAATTCTTCATCAATTGTGCTGTTTAGGAATGCAGTCTTGACATCCATTTCATGAATGTTCCATCCCATGATACTACCAAAGAGACTAGTGAACGTATAGTTGTATACCTTGCTATAGGAGAAAACTTCTCTTCATAATCGATGTCTTATTATTGAGATAAGCCCCTAGCCACAAATTTTGCCTTATACTTATCAATACTTCCATCTGTTGCATATTTAATCTTATAGAGCCATTTGGAAGTTACCCGACAAATTTGTCTATAGGCCTAGATACGATCTCCCAAGCTCCATTTTTCATTATCAATTGATACCCATCATTCATGGAATCCTTCCATTCTTTATGTTTGAAAGCCTCTTCAAAGGTGGATGGATCTGCTTCTATCAACTTTTTCATGTATGCTGCATATCCAAAGTATCTTTTGGGCTTCTTACTTTCCCTGAATGTGCCCTGAGATCTCCATGTCCTTTGGCATCTAGTAGAGTAGACTTCGACTAGTTAGGTCTCCTTCTAGTTTTGGGGATCACCACCAGTTGTATTGGTTCATTGGGACCTTCATCATCATGATTTGGTTATTTTCCCTTCCTTTTTTCTTTCTATTCAAATACAGGAGGTTCTTCATCATCAAAGTCCATTGAGAGATCCTTTGATATCTTGAATGCAATAATTTCATCAAATATCACATCTTGACTAACTTCTATTCGATGTCCTTCCTTTATATAGATCCTATATGCCTTTGAAATATTACTGTAACAATAAAATGTTACTTTCATGCCTCAAGGATCCAATTTCTTTCTCTTCCCTTTCGGTATATGAATATAAACATGACAACCAAAAATTCAAAGATGGTCACCACTTGGTTTTTCCCCAGTGAATACTTCTTCAAGAGTCATGTTATCTTGTGACCTATTGGGAATTCAAGTTTGAATATAAAACAGTCTTAGTTTCTTCACCCCACAATTTTTTTTGCAAATCTTCATCATGTAGCGAGGATTTTTCACTTTCTTCAATGGATTAGTTCTTTCATTATGCAAATCCATTTTGTTCAGGATTATATGGGACTATCATCTCCCTTTGAATCCAAACCTCTATTGTCCTTTGAGATAACTTAAGGTCAATTAGTTATGCCAAAGCATCTATAATGTTTTATTGTTTTAAATGATTGATGATGAGTGAACAATTTTATAAACAGGTGCATTAAACTTAGATATATTCTTACGTAAAATAAAAGGTTGTTCTTTAATTGCACATGGTTAATTTAATTTTAATGAAATGGAGAAGTAGAGCATGGAGAGGTATAGATGATTTGATATTCAAATTGAATATTTAACCATTTATAAGAAGAAATTAAGAAAACATTGCTTTCTTAATCAACAAAATATAATCAAACTGTTATAGATATCCGGTGTAATTTATATCTAAAGAGGAACTTACGATAACAAACAGTTCTGTAAATTATTCTCTTATTTAAAATCACAACTTCACAGAGGATTCAAAATGAGACTGAAACTCTGTTAAATTTTGAATCGGATAACTGCAAAAGACTTAATTTATATGAAGAAAACATAATGAATAAACAAGATGAAATACAACTCACTGAGAAACATACCATATGAGGTAAATCTAGAATCTTCTATTATTTCAAAAATGCTCCATCTTAGTACAAATCTGTTTGATAGCTTGTTCAAGGGTTCAACCCATGATAACTCAAAGGAGGAGTTATTTATACAAAATTTTCAAAAGATCTACAATCTGTTTTGGAATGGAATACCAAAATACAAAAATAGAACCATATAATAGGGATCGAATAACTGCTGAAGATGTGGCTCTATCCTTTGGGAATCTGTTGATGATCTGGCCTAAAAACACTAGTGAGATGTGATGCTATTACAATGAAAAATTATTTAATTGTCTCACACAATTTATCCCATATTTCTTCACTTGGGATTTCTACAATCACCATATTTCTAAATATTTCATCCACATCTGTGTATCTCTTGAAATTAGGCTTGGTCATGCAAGATGGTTAAATCAAACTCCCAAGCTTCCAGAAAAGCCCTCCCTGTTATCTATCCTTTAACTCCGACAAATTTGGTTTTGTCTATTGCAATAGCATATAACTCCTTGCAATAATAATCTAATCTAATCAATTTATCATTCAAACCTACTAATCTTGGCAACCCTTTCTGATTTAAGACATTAAACTTTGAATGAAATCTTTTGACAGAAATATCAAGGGTTTGACATTTAGTTTCTAATTGATTGATCAAATTCCTTTTTTGCAATACATTCTTGATCTCTAAGATGGTCGCTATTCTGTCAGAGATGTTTATTTCTTCTAATTCTTCTCTGCTCTTTGAATTTAAAACCTTGATCATATCTGTGGCTTCTGCTGGCTTGGTCTTCAAGTATGCTTTCTTTTCTTCAATCACTGCTCTACATCTAGTAATGAGTTCTTGGTACTCAAAAAGTAATTTGTATGGATGGCCATACCTCTGTCATGGATTGGATAATTTTTGTCCAAATATTTTCCTTGGCATGAGCCAAAGTGTCTTCCATCAAGGACTCACTTTCTAACTTCTTGATTTTAAGTTCCAATTTGTGGGTCTTCTACATTTCCTGCAGATACAAAGTATTATTTTGTACTTTCTGCAACTCTAGATTTTGGAATTTCTGTTGTAATTTCTCATTTTCCTGTTTTGTATGGAACATTCCTGTGATTATCTAGCTGGATCAACTATTGTTGATGTAGACTCAATGATTGTTGATGATGAACTAGGCTCTATACCTGCAATTGCTATTGGGACTTCTATGAGTGGAACCATGGCAAGATGTGCTGCTTCCTTATCTTTCAATAACTCTTCACTTTTCTCTTCCATTTTCTTCAGCTGTATATTCTGCTCAATGATAAGCTTGAGCATATCCTCCTTTTGTTGTTCATTCTCTGCCACATCCTTCATCAGATGATCTTCTGCCGAAGGCAACTTTAACTATTTCTTCAATGCAACAATGTCTGCATCTTTCTTCTTAAGGAGTAGCTCTACAAATTTTACATCTTTGGGATCATATCCCACTTTAATTACAAAATCGTCTAATGATTTTATTCTATTGTCTTTGGCTAATGAAGAAATCTTTCCTAAATTAAGTTGGGACTGAACGTTAGATAGGGTAGTCCTAAGTTTATAATGAGACATAGCTGTAGTTGTCATAGTAGAAAACAACATCTCACCAGTCTGCCTATGCATATCCATTTGATCAATTGGATGGATTTGACTAGTATCAAGTGAAAACACAATCTTTTTGTAATATGATGGTGATTTAGGAAATGGAATACGGGCTTGTAAGAAATCCATTTGTATGCTTCCTTTCTCACTGTCAAAAGCAAAAAGAAGCCTATGTTGGGAGGTTGAAGTTTGTTTCTAGAATTGGCTATACACATTGGAATTTAAAGTCTCATTTTTCTGTTTAATTTCTAGGGACATTGAAAATATATTCTAATCATCTGAAGAGCTAGTTCCTATGGACTAAATAATTTCTATAGGCTCTCTAGAAGGTGAAGTTGTAGGAGGAGTAGTTGAAATAATGGTTGTGGGAAGAGTGGTTGAAGCACTAATCCCTACTGATATAGATACTTCTGGACCTCCAAGATCAATGATCACTAGTGGAGTTTCTGTTGTTGATGTGACCGAGATAACCTTAGGCTTATTTTGTTGAAAATAAGTCCTTTCATAATATCTTCAGTAGATGAAATATCCTCTCTAAGCCTTTTCTGTTGCTTGCTTTGAGCAACTGGAGTCTCTTCAGTGGGGGTAGATATAACCTGCTCATATGCCTCTTGAAGAGCCCTATCAACCCATTGTTCTTGATTCATAAATTTTTCTATCTATGGCCTTGGAGTATGATTATAAGGAGTCATTCTGAAATTAACTCTCATGGTAGAGATGATTCCAAAAGGATCATAGGACCAAGTGAAATTGGGCTGGAAATTCATCTTCCTCAACAATGTATCTACCTCAACACCAGCTGATATGGTGTGGAAAATAAATGATGCAATCTGTGCTTTAAGCTTGAATTGAGACTTCCTTTTACCCGACACAAAATGTAGCTCATCCATGTGAATCATCTGCCTAATATTTTCTAGAAAAAATATTCTCATAGGAACATATTTGGGTAGCTTATATCGTGTAAGCTCACAACCATATACTCTTACCTCAGTGTAGTTATGGTATAAATACTAGTCACTAGTTTTGGTTTGTTCACTTAAGTGTAGAATCCTTTTAATTTCATCCCCAATCCTGGGCTCTGTCTGACTGTTACGGAGCTGTTCCACTTGATGTATGAATGCATCTACAAATTTTGCAAATGAGGAGGTGGTAGAAGTTGTTATGAATATTTCTGTGCAGTGAATCATTGATTGATTCACTCCTTGTTCATCCTGATTGATGAGTTTGATAGGTAAGAGATCACCTTGCTGAAAAAGAAACATGTGGACAATTACAGAGCTATAAATGAACACTCCCTGCACAGTAAAGTTCTTGAATTGTTCATGTATATTATCAGCCAAGAATTCACTGTAATTATACATGAATGCTTGTTGTTGATATTTATTAAAAATGAATAGGAAACCAAGGATAGTCTCATAAACAAACTGGTCATCTGGGTATCCTAATAAATAGGAAATCAAGGAATTGCAATTTCTAGAGGCTTCAAGAAACATGGTAGATGAGTAAGGTGAATTTATTTTGGGCAATTTTGCATCCTCAGGAAAAAAGATTTAAAAAATTTGGGCTCTTTGTGGGAAGGTTAAATTATGGTATAGATCCATAAGTGCTGCTGGTGAAAAATGAGTGAGAGAGTCAAATTGGGGGATTAGGAGCATCCGGTTTATGGTTTCAGTAGAAATGGTTATCAAAATGTCTCCATTTTGAGCCATGACTGTTCTTTTCATAGGGTCATATTTGGCTTGAAACCAGGTAATAAGGTCAGGGAACTCATGTGTATTTGGGAAACTAAAGAGAGGTAACAAGGATTCCCAAAACCTAATTGGATCTTATTTGTCAAGATAATTCTGTTTGAGCCACACGTGTAGTTCATAGAAATCAAACTCACACTTGGATTTTGCAATTTTGAACAGTGAGTCTACCAGAGGAACATGCTCCAGGTCAAGCTAAGTTGGAGCGGCAGAGCTTTCATCTGCACTCCACTTTTTGGATTTCCCTTTTGGGGCCATACTGGTAGACAAAAAGAAAAGAAATGATAGCAATAGACTGAGTGAATAAGAAAAGTTCTGTGGAAATTGTTTACTTGTGAATAGCAGAAAAAGTTAAAGGAAATTAACAAAGAGACAGGATTAGGTTTATTTATAATATGTCTGGAAGGGGTAACTATTTAATTCATAACCATAACTGCTTTAATGCACATAAGTGAAGCTATAATGGGTGATTATAATGGGTATGACAGGAGGGAAGTAAGCATGTGAGGTGGCAATGTATATGTCGAATAAGCAAATGGTATATGAAATGGTAACTTGGGATTGGTTGAGGGATAATGGTTAAGGTGCGGGATGGAAAGTGTTGGCGGAGAGGGGGGGGGGGGGGGGGGGGGGTAGGGGTAGTTATGGGGGGGGTGGGGGTAGCGAGTGGTTTGTGGTTTTTAGCAGGGGGGGTGTGGAGTGATATGGTTGTGACACGTAATGTTGGGGCATCCACCATGGAAACTACTTTGCGGATCTCCCCCCCTCGCCGCGTTAACGAGAAACGATCGAGGGGGGTACGAAATCTCTCTCCACCATTGATCCGGGTGAGGAGTAGATCAACCGTTGAACCATGCGTTCTTCTTATTGAAAGCCAAAAAGACTTTTTGTGATTTATTGACTTTGGTCTAAACATATATGCACTTTATAACATAATTTCTAATGCCAAAAGTTTATAATCAACAATTAATCCCGATTAAGGAAATTAATTGTTAATCAACAAAATTGAACATTTTTCTAATGTGGCGCATTTAAACTAGCCGCCTTTGCATTTATTTTTATATGAAACTGAAGCCTCTATCTTATTTTTCTTCCCTAACATTTTTTTTTACCTTTTTTCTTTAGGGCAGCTACATCCTAGCATTTTATTGATATGGATGCCTATAAAAATAAAATTGTCCTAACAATTTAATTTTTATCTCTTTTTCATCCATATCCTAACTTAACATTTTGAATTTATTTTTAACTAATATACTATCTTATCAAAACCAAATAATGTTACAACATCGGCTCCATTTTGGGAATTCTGTCCCCTGTGGGATGTAGAGAACAAGCAGGTCCAAGTGCCTTCTCCTTGGGCTATGGAGTCTTTTTTGAAACAACTACACACTTGCAATTTTTTTTGAAATAAAATGAACTCTCTGATATTTACATATGATAAATGAATGGATGAAAATTAATACTGGATATAATGCTTCAGATATTTCCCATTCACTGGCAATGAGGAATACTGTCCTTCCAGATTCTATAGGATGAATGTATTATTTCCTTTGACTTCTGCATTTTTAAATGGACCAAACCAGAGGTTGTCAAATTTTGCATGCTTTCCTTTATCCTCTCTTATTGTATCCCACCTAAGCACCAGGTCACCTTTCTTGAAATTCCTTTCTCTGGCCTTTTTGTCAAACAACTCCTTCATCTTGTTTTGATATTTCCTTAGTTTGTACTGTATTTCATCCCTACCTTCGTTCAACTCAATGATTTGATTTAGCATTCTTGAGAAATCTTATTTTTCTTCATAAGATTCCTAAAGGAATCTCATAAAAGGTAAAGCTAAGAGTGGGAAAACCTGCTTCCTTACCATAGACTAATTGGAAAGGAGATTTGCCTATGGACCTCTTAGGAGAAACTCTATTTGACCAAATTGCATGGATTAGGTGACTGTACCAACTATTTTTATGATCTTCAAGAGTCTTCTTGATGACCTTAACCAATCTCTTGTTGGAGGAATTTTCTAGCCCAATACCCTATGGATATTATGGTGTAGAATGGTGTAATAGAATTGAATACTTTTGATAGAACTCAACCATTTTAACATTGCTACATTATCTGTAACAATCTGTTGAGGACATCCAAATATTGATAAAATATTTTCCTTAAGGAATTTAAACACAACAATATCAGTTTCATTTTTAACAGGCATAGCCTCTACCCATTTGGTGAAATAGTTGGTAGCGGTTAGAATCCATCTATGTTGATTACTTGATTGTGGATGAATTCCCCTATAAAGTCCAACCCACATTGAAGAAAAGGAGCCTGAACCAATACTGGAACAAGAGGAAGTGCTGACGACTTTTGTTTCCCTGCAAATATTTAACATTATGTGAAACTTCTTACTCTTAATCCTACATCTTTAAAAAGTGTGGGCTAGTAGAAACTTGCTTTTAAAATTTTGTAAGTTGTTGCTCTCCAGGCATAGCGTTCACCACAAAACCCTGCATGGAACTAATCTATAATTCCCTCTATTTAATTTTTAGTTAAACAAAGAAGAAGGATATTAAGAGGGTCTTTCCAATATAGATTAGCATTGATAATGTAATATTTCATTGCTTTAAGTGTTAGGGATTTACACTGTTTTAAATCAAGTTCATCTGGACATTGAATTTAAGAAACTGCACAATATCAAATACCAATATGAGAGTAGATATTTCTGATCTATATGAACAAGAATGGCTTGATCTGAAGAAAGAGGTTCTTGTGGTTTCTCCCCAAATGAAATTGAGGAAGGTTCTTGTGGATTCTCCCCTAATGAAATTTCATAAACTAGATTTATCCCCAATACTTTGCAATTGGATTCAACTAACAATTTGGCCAAACCTTGACCCTTTACCAGCTTTGTGGTCTTAATCTCAAGATCAAATTCAAGAATTTTAGCAATCCATCTCCCTCTTCTCCCAGCATTATCAAGTATGTTCAAAACAATTTTGGCAGCATGATAAGGGACATAGGCTGTAA
Source organism: Pinus taeda (assembly GCA_000404065.3). Classification (NCBI taxonomy): domain Eukaryota; kingdom Viridiplantae; phylum Streptophyta; class Pinopsida; order Pinales; family Pinaceae; genus Pinus; species Pinus taeda. Next base: position 35,146 of record APFE030785911.1, on the reverse strand, counting down.
TGTGTGAATGCAAGGCATAGGTTCTAAAGGATTTGAGGGCTTGTATTAAAGCATAAGCTTGCTTTTCAATAATATCATACATAATCTCAACATACCTCATGACTTTGGAAAAGAAGGCTATGGGTTGGTCATCACCATTTGTATTCTTTTGTAAAAGTACACCTGCTAAGGTTGTCTGTAATGCAAAAGAAAATATGCTACAAGGTGAAGAATAATTAGGATTGGCTAATGTAGGGGCCTTAGATATAGCTTTTTTAATCTAATCAAAAGCATATCTAGCAGAAAATGTCCATTTCACTTCATTGTTCTTCTTTAGCATATCAGTTGTATCCTTTACTATCTCTCCATAATTAGGGGTAAAACTTTTGAGAAAAATTATTTTCCCAAGGAAGGTTTGTATTTCCTTCTTGTTTCTAGGCAGAGATAGAGTTTGAATAGCTGAAAATATCTTTGGATCAATGATAACTCCCTTCTTGGAAATAATATTCCCTATTAATTTCCCTTCCTTTACAACAAATAAATATTTCTTTGGATTGATGGATATGCCAAATTTTCTGCACCTGTCGAAAACCTTGCTCAATTGTTTTAAATGATTTTCATCATAATTAAAGAGAACAGTTAAATCATCTAGATAAGTGACAATGAATTCATATGTTTTACCTACAAATGCTAGATCCATGGCTCTTTGGAAAGTGGCTCCAACATTTGTCAGTCCAAACGACATCCTAGCATACATGAATGTACCCCAGGGAGTAGAAAAAGTAGTTTTGTCTTGGTCAGCTTGACTCACCATATTCTAATTGTAACCAGAAAATCCATCTAGCATAGAAATCCTATTTGCACTTGAAACTTTTTGAAGTAGATGATCCATATTAGGCAATGGGTTGTTATCCTTTAAAGATGATTTGTTTAGATTTTGGTGTAACATCCCTCCCTTAATAATCAATAATAAATAATAAGAACAATAAAAATATACAAAAATAAAATTAATATTAAAAAAATAATGAATAATAATAAATAAATTATAATAAAAATATAAATAAAATGATATTAAAGAAATAAGTAAATAAAATGTAATAACCAAAATAACAATTAAAAATGTTATTAAAAGAAATAAGTAATAAAAATAAAAAAATATAGTAATAACCATATTAAAGCTCTAATAAAAAAAAAGAAAATTATCAAAAAAATTAGCATGCAGACACATGGAGGGTGGGCATGTAGCATGTAGACACATGGAGGGTGTGCATGTGGTTTCCCTTCCAATGTTTTGTTCTATTTAATGAATGATGAGGAGGATGGGAGGGGTTCGATCATTCTGAGGTTCTATCTCTCATTCTCTTGGGAGAATGGTATACTAAGATTTAGGAATACTGGCAGTAGTCGTTGATTGAGGGCTCGGGGGTGGCCAGTTGTAGCAGAATCCTACACAATTGAGCCTACGGTTGGGAGGAGAGTCGTCCCCAAAATCTTGTGGTTACTTCGCAGCCGGAAAGTACAGGTATAATTTCATTGAAAGAATTGTTTTCCTTTTGACATTAATTTTAGTTTTACTTGTGCTGTTACATATGGTATCAGAGCAGTAATTTCTATCTGGACACACATGAGGGCTTTCTGTTAAAGATAAATACTATATTGAAGCCCTCCCTCGACAATTTGGGGATTGAATCTGAATAAAATTTAGTCAATCTGGTGACAACCCAAGTGAATTTATGTATAATGAAAGATCGCCAATAGGATTTCTGTACAAAAGACTATGGGGATTCTTCAACAAATTGCACAGAATGTTAAATACAGGGGAAACAAGGGGAAATTCGAATGAGAAGAGTATACAGAACTACACAACAATTGCAATTTGAGAATGGATACTATTGCAGAAAAGCCGACGCTTGATTGAATGATTCTCTAGTGATTCAATGAAACACATCCAAATTACTGGGACTTTAAAGATCCAGATTTTCCTTCTTCATTACTCGCCAAAGTCCCTTCTCACAATCTAGCAAGCTTCTTACAGTCAGATAAGCCAATCCTTCATTCTTCAATCCAGTTTCGTTTTACGTAAGTTTTCCATGAACAACATTACATTTAACCACTTTTCCATTGCGATTATTTGTTCTTCCCACCATTAATATATATGAAAAAAAGTTAACAAGCAAGTATAATAAATCAATTCGAAGACCGGAGAGGTTAAATCTAACCAACTGAAACCGAATACAAACAGATCACTAATAATCAGACTGACATAAAAGTGTTTAGAGAACTTAACACAGAGTCCGACCTACTGTCAAAAGGAAGTTTGTTGCAATACAGGAGTTCAAAGATGGCAGCGCTTACACAATTTATATCTGAAATATGATTAAATTTCTCACCAATAAGAATTGGACTCTTCATAAAAAAAAAACCAACTCCAGCACCTTTCTGATTGCTATTACTGCGACGATCATATAAAGAACCTTCTAAGCTATAGGTAATAGGAAAAACAAAGCACTTCAACATGGGTAATTCTTGACGAGCTTGAATTACAAGCTTTTTGCTCATGCTAATTTGAATCTATATTATCCGAGTGTACATGCATAAATAGATGAAAAAAAAAAATTCATGGAATACTCGGTGAAATTGAAATCAAGTGGTAATTTTGTAGCCAACAAACAGTGCATGTTAGCAAACATAAACATGAGAAATAGATTATAATAAGCATGCGTAGAACACCAAAGATGTGATTTAATACAGAGACAAAGTAAACAATGAATCAATGAATACTCATTAAAATCACTGCAAAATTCGAGGAATAAGATGCCGCCTCCTGGAATTAATCAACTTGTAACTTTAAAACCAGTCAAGTTAAAAATTCCAACAAAGTAATTTTCCAGATGCCCATAGGCCTTGGAGGACATTAAATGACATAAAAAAGAACATACAAACTTTGATAAAAGACAACGCACACACATTGGGCGGCACACACTTCACATTATGGGGACTTAATTATTAGCAACGCTTTTGTTGAGTAATATTCCATTCTATAAAGATCTGTCTTGAACTTTTTATACTAAGGTTTGTTATTTAATTAGAGATTATTTAAGTTTTGTTCACGGTGTTGATATAGATTGTGAACTACGTTTTTCTCGACCTCAGGATTTCTCAGATAAGCTATGAGACCAACTGCAAAAAAAAAAAAAAAACTCGTTCCATTCATTTTTTTGCTGTTTTGCCTTATGACACCCTCACAAAATCTGTTACCATCATCAAAGAATATGCTCAGGGGGGAAATTGTTACATGTATGGAGTTCCTTGTGGCGTGCTGTCAGAAAAGCATCAGCCTTTAGAAGTAAGTTGTTCAGTACTAACAATTATTCCTTATTTACTCTGAAATTTAATGACTAAAGACATCTCAAATTCTAAAACCTTTCCGATGGAATCCTCTACTTTTATTTAACACTCCATAATTGTCAAACACATAGTGGACTCAATAATGGCAACACTTTGTGGAGTTTCCAAATAGGGTTAATGATTTTCAACTAGTTTGTCGCATGGCCGTTTATTCAGCGATTTCCATGGCACTCGTGGCACTCTGTCAGAGGCATTTTCTTTTTTTCCGTAATGGAATTATCGAGCTATCTCCTCTCCATGCAGCAATCTGTCTTTCGCTGATTGTTTTTTTCGATTTACTCCAAGATTTGATGAGTATTCATTTATATTTCTTTATATAACTGTTAAATACAGTTACAAATTAATATTTTAAAATTTACCTATTAATGATGGTGTATATTTAATTTTTAAAACATTAAATTGATGTTGGATTAAATATATAATTTTAATATTTCATCTGTATTTTCTGTATTGATCATTTTAAAATCTCTATGTTAATATGGTGTTTATGTTGTTTCTCAAGAAAACAATGTTAATGTAGTGTTTATTTAATTTTCAAAACGTTAATTTGATGGGTGAATTAAATAGATAAAAAATTCTAATATGTTATATATAAAAGTAATTTTGTTCAATAATTTTAAAGAAAAGGCGTATAAATATTTATAATGTTGTTTTGGATTTTTAGAAAAAGCCCACCTCCACTCACATTCATGCTGCAAATTTTAGATTTTGCACACATAATCCTAAATCCTGAAATTTGAACCCTGCAATTTAAGGGTTGAGGCTTAGGCCGCATGTTCATAGGACACTGATGATGGGTTATGAGTATGCTATATAAAACATTAACTTAAAGATATAGAATTTTCAAATTGAAAGAAAGCTTTGTTGTTTAATAAAAGTAATAGAGTTTTTTTTTTTTTTTTTTTAAGAGTTCTTATGTAATTTCTGATAGGTTGATGATAAATGCAGTTTTTAATAAAATGTTTTTATTTATTAGTTTGATTAAACTATCTTTGCTGTTGGATATGCTTTCAATATATACACATTTGAATTATTTTTTTTTCTAAATAAGGAGAGCCAGAAGAATCTGAGAATGACGAAGTCAACGATTGTTACAAAGCGGCTTTTTGCTGTTATCTCTGTTAAACGTAACTAAAGAGAAAACATTAGAGAGATAGATCAATAGAAACTTTCTGACATGGACAATGAGCTGAATGAGACAATCGCTGAAATTTCACTATTAGATTGTGTTAGATAAAATTTAGAAACAATCTAGAAATGAAATATCAGCCAGAGTAGGGTTGGGTCAAACCCTAGCTTTTAGGATTTTACCAATTCTGATTATTCTTTCTGTAGTTTAATTTCCAGAATTAATAAATACTTTAAATCAGTTGACAAACATTAATTTCCAAAATAAGTTCAAGGAAATATTTCTCGAATTCTGACTCTAAATTTGGCTTCATTTTGATTGCATTTAAAACAAGTTTTGTTAGGTTCCAATATCATCGCAAGCAGACGGCATGGACTATTTCTGTGAAGAATTGTTTTTGGCTAGCTTTTCAGTGGATTTTTGCCCTTTTTGCCTTTTAATTTTGTTAACTAAAATAATAAGAAGTGTGTTCCCTATGGTGCATTGGCGAAGAATTCAGTATTCAAAGTATTCAGGATTTTATAAACACAAATGTTTTTGGGAATGTTTTATTTGTTGTTGTCGTCTTTTGGTTATGAATTTTTCTTCACTGAGATACATATTTTGGTAACAATGAACCATAGATAGAGCTTCTTTTAATTTCCTGTAACATATTTTATTTGTGAAGTCTCATTGTTTCTTTTGAATATAGCTACGATTGAAATAGAGTGTTACATTGATTGAAAAATTTATTGTGCCATTTTACTGATCTTTTATTGTGCATAAATGACTTATTCCACTCGTGACTATGGTCTTAATGCTACATAATCATATGTATAGTAGAATACTAATTGGAAACCATGAAATGAATTCGATTTCCATTTCTGAGTTTGAGATCTAAGCTGTGATGCTGTTCTTCGAAAGATTTAATGTATAATTGTTACCTTTTTGCTTCCTCTCTCTACCGCATCTCTGTAACGCATATCCAATAATAACTCTATCAAGATGATCTCATATCGGTTATGTGTGCATATTAGCATGTTAGAAAATATATTATGCGATTTCAAATGAACCTTCAATTTGAATAATATTTGTTCAGTATGATTGTTCTCTCTACATTTTTTCCTCCGACTCTCATCTTGATTTTGAAACTGTAATTCATTAACATACTTGGCTATTGCTTGTCTATCTTCATGTAGGTTCATTGAGTCGTTCTGATTAGTAGCTTTATAAATTACGTTGTATTCATGAACCAACATCTCATCCTGAACGAATCCTGTTGATAACACATCTATCTGCAAACAATTTAACCATTCAATTCCCACGTAATTCGAATGAGGAATCGTGCGTAGCTTTCCACGGATTCAATTAATCAATGGGTGAATCTTTCTGCAGATAGATGAATCTTTTTACAGTTAGTTATACCTCCACATCTATATTTTATTCCGCTATTGTGCTCAACGTTTGATAATCCATTTACATCAGTGGGGTACACTCATTTCATTGTCTGTTAATTCTGCGGGTTAGTACCGCTTTGCTTTTTCAGATTTTGGACACCGGAGGTGCGGCTGATCAAGCTATATACGAAGCTATATAACAAGTCTGTAAATTTGTAAGTGTATATTGCAAGATTGCAGGTATCTGAATGTTTCAAACCACGATATGAGGTTGATCAGTATGGACAGATTTCTCGACAAGTTTACAATTTTCTATCTTAGGCAGGCAATTCTACGCCTAATTGTATTGTAATTTACAGGATTTGAAATGGTGTTGCCTTCGCGGGTGCGCTTGCAGGCAGACCATATAATTAATAAAATGACTATTTTTTTGTATTGGGGAGGCATGACCTTCCCCGTCATCCGATCCGGTTCTGGGTCGGGTGGCAGTGTCTTTTCTTTATGGTGTGGAATTTTTTATGCTTGATTCATAAATTTTATGACTAAACATCAATACAACTTTTATACTGTGACATGAAAATAGTAACTGAATGTGAGGAAAATGTCACTTAGTTTTACTTTGCTTGGTCATACGACTTCGTTCAAAGCATATAATAAATCATCCGATAGTACTAGTTTTTCTTCATAAAAAGGTTTTCGTGGGTTATCCAGAAAGCTCCACTATGTAATTATGTTGTCCAGTCATGAGGACTATTCATGACTAGTTTCTTCATGGGTCTTAACTAGTTAAAAGACATCCACTTTGTAGATAATATACTTTCCATAGATTTGATGGTAATCTTGTCATAGGAAAAAGATTCTTTAGTCACGAGACTCGAAGCACTTCTTCGACTTTTGGTGGATATTGAACCACATCTCCGTGATTGATAGAATCTAGATCATTAGTACTCCTCATCTTGCATTCAATGATCATTTGAAAGGTGAATTAGTGGATGGATTGGATCATCTAGTGACTCACATCACATTGCAGTTTTTCTTTAATTAGCTATCCAATCTGGTATCTAAGGACAGATATATTCTTCGCAATAAGCTACAGCAATCAGATTCTTGACAGCAGCATAATGTTAGTATAACTTAAAGTCTGGTGCAT